>WOGM01000037.1:0-19813 GCA_015342125.1 Leptinotarsa haldemani | reverse complement strand
AACAAGAATCCCAAGAATTCGGAACAATCCTCTTGTTGTCCTAACGAGTATCTAGTGGACTTCAAAGACTCCAGGAAATCGATTGGAGGGAAAAATGATACATTCTTACGAAACTGCAGCTGCATGAACAGGTGTTTGAATTTGATGGATAAGTAGGAAACATTCTCGTTCTCGTTCATCATTAAAACCTCGTTCTTGAAATTCTTTGTCATGAACAACACTTGTAAAATGATATTCATGTAGCAAGTGTTTCCTTAATTATCCAATCCAATTTTATTCTCTAGAAGAACACGTTTCACAGAATCTCCAAAAGAACCATTTCTCAAGCTGCTATCGACCCTTCCAAGTGAAGAAGGTTTTCGTAGAGGAATCGATTCGGCTCTTGCTTCTTGAAGCTCTTCCACTGAAAGGGAACCAGAACTACGAGGACTGCAACTCATATTTGGGGGGCAAAAATGACCTGAGTCCACTGACCGCACTGAAAAAGAAGAAGCTGGATCAATCACTTGTGAATGAACCTTGATAGGAGACTGATGGATATCCACAAATCTCGGCTTGTTTCGAAAAGATTTCAGTTCCGTACTGAAATTAGGGCAGTGCATGATCTCATCAAAATTATGTGGAGGAGGAATAGTTCCAAGGACCGAAGCAGCATTGCCACGTTGAATAGTAATACTAATTATTTCTATCAAAAAAGAAGTAGAACGGTGATCTTTCGTTGCTTGGCTTATTCTCCTTCCAAGTTCATGAACGCATAACAGACTCCGGGCCATAAACACCAAAAGTTTCAACCGCTACTGGATGGAACAGATAGTTGTTACCAAGATTTTGGTATTTTTTCCCTTTTCAATTTCTTGCCAGACAATGCTGCAGTTCCAGCAGACTTCGAACTTCCGGCTAGATGGGAAGCCGCGACCGTGTCAACGCAAGTGGAGTCCCATACCACAGGTAATATGTCGTTTATGACAAGTTAATATCATAAATTTTCGAAACTTTCTGGAATAATTCCGTGTAAGATCTACTATAAATAGTAGATTACTTTTCACGGACTTGGATCCGATACGTTGATGATGTAATTGCTGTTTTCCACACGAATAGCAAGGTAGAGGATTTTGTTTCTTGATTTAACAACAGATCCCAAAATGTAAAGTTGTGAAATTGAAAATATGAAAGGGTTACCACTGCTGAATGTTCTAGTTATAAGAAGCACGGATAACGGTTTAGAATTTCATGTACTTTGTTCAAAAATTAAAGTGACTTTTAATTTTACTCAAAAAATATTTGTTCATTCATGAATTTGTATTTTGTTCCCTTCAAAGTAGTCCCCCTCAGCGTTTTCTTCTATCCTCGAAGCAGTTCTAATATGCACTGTTTGGTTTGACCTTGGACTCTCAGCGATTCGGATTTTATCTCCTCAATCATAGCGAAATGCCGTCTTTTCGTAGATCTCTTCACTTTTGGGAATAAGAAAAAGTCGCAGGGGGGCAAATCTGGTGTATATGGTGGCTAAGGCACGGTAAGGATTTTTTTTTGGCCAAAAAACTACGAACAAGCAATGACGACACGCAACACACTTTTATGCCCCTCACGAACAAAGTTAACATACTAGACAGCTGAAACTGTGAACAAGTATTCGAGAAAAGTGTACCCACATGAAGCAATTTTAAAAACGCTAGTGGAACGTAACGTAGCCCGTGAAGTTAGAACATTCACCTCATTTTCGAACAGTCTACTATATAGAAAAGATACTAAGACTTTCAGATATATCCTGTCTGTTCAAAAAGACGTAAATTTAAGATTTTTAGTTCTTTCATATGAACCAAAATACACCAAATACACAAATGGACTGTTTCAAATAGGAAAAGAAAATTCAGAGAATGTCTTCGAGAGCCTTTGATTTTTCAGAAATACGAAAACTCGAAAATAATATTTCTTCCATACGAACCAAAATACACCAAAGGATTGATTCGAATTTTTAAAAAATTGAAACTGAAAGTGGCTTTCAAAACTGCTGGTACACTTCAATGAGTGTTGGGCAACCCAAAAGACGAGATGACTGTGAAGAAAAAGTCTGGGATTTATGAAATGCACTATGACGATTACGATAAAAAGTATGATGATCAAACTGAGCAGACTGAATTAGCTCGCTACAAGGAACATGTTTCACATATCCGGTTTTATAGACCAGAGAAGTATTATGTCATTCAACATGCCTGAGAGAATGGTCACAGAATTGGGGACTGCTTGAAATTGTTGGGAACGGTACATTACAACAGAATTTTAGATGCCTTCGAAGGTTTAGAAATCACAAAATGTGGAATGGAATCTATGAACAATGATAAAAGTCCCATTCCGAACAGTCCGTTGTTTATTCTCTTACTTCACAATTAAGATATCATAACAGGTAGTAACTGACATTTCATAAAATAACAATATAAGCCCGGTGACATAGTTCGCGATTTCCGAGCGGTTTTTTCCAGCGCGATTTCCGAGCGGTTTTTTTCAGCGCGATTCCCGACCTGTTTTTTCCAGCGTGGTTTCCGAGCGGTTTTTCATTTATATTCCAGCACCTGCATTTAAATGGAACATGACAGTGTTTGCGATTTTTACAGCGGCGATTTTTTACAGCCGACCAGTCGTCGAACTCCGAGCGACAATCGGGGGCAAGGGTGACCAAGTAAAGGGAGAACCCAGGTGAACAGTGTTGGCTATTTCCAAACGGTTTTTCAGTTACGATTCGAGCATGGAAGTAAAAACTTCAATTCGTAGCGTAGAAAATCACTACTACAAATATATATTTTGATTTTATTTATTTTCAATAAGATATTTGTTAGTAATGTCTCCTGCTAGAAGAAATATGTGGTCTGTTTAAAAAAATCTGGGTAAAATATGTTTTTCCGTTAATCAGCTGTCGCCCCCATACGAACGACAACTCTCAGAAGTTGTGAAACTTGTGCGAGCTAAGGACTAACAAGGTCTTACCTTTTAACGTGTGATTCCAAACACGGTTGCAGAATCATCCCCGATTCAACCAGATAAATTCTCTCGAGAAAAATATCTGATCGAGGTAGGAATCGAACCCACGATCTTCCGATCGTGAGTCGGGCGCTCTACCACCGCGGCCAATGCCACAATATCGATCGATACAATATCTCATAAACTTGAACGAATCTCAATGTACCAGTAGGCCTCTCTTCAACGCTGGTGCAACTCTTCTGGTGCAATCTTTCTGTGCCACAAATTCATCAAACGACTTCATGGACATTCGGTAATAGGTAAAAAACTTTTCTGCATATTCTCTGGTTATTTTGTATAAAACAGAAAACCTTTCTTTCTGGTTCCTCTTTCGGTGGTACGATTGCACGTCGGGCCACCTCGGGTAGCGTCTTCCAACAAGAGAGTCTTTTGCAACCAAAATTCAAAAGAATCCCACCATTTGATGGTAATATATCGCAGCAGCAGACTTCTTGCTTTAAAGGCGCGAACGATACTAGAGGACTGCAAGGTAATATTTCCCCTTCAATCAGAAACTGGGACTGCCAGGAAATCGCTCGAAAATCACGGACCCTGTTAAGTACTCACTGTAGCGATTTTTTTCCAGCAATTTCCGCTCGGAAACCGCGCTGGAAAAACCCGCTCGGAAGTCGCAAAGTATGTCAACGGGCTAACACAAAAAGTTATACTAGGAATTAATTGAATGACCCTCAATAGATAATGGATGGTACCTCCTGTCTATTAAACATAAAAATGTAGTTTTAGTCATTTCCTAATGATGGTAACTTGTTTAGCAGAATGCGCGTCGGGAGACCGTCAACATACACAGACAGATATAAGAGTAAGAACGCCAAACGTAAACGATGATAAAAGAGTAATTGGCAAATGGTAATTGAGTCCTGATCGATACACAGCCAAAACGTCAAACAGATGAAAACTACAGGCACGGTTCAACCCGGACTACAGTACACCAAATTGAATTTTCCACGCTTTTGATTATATATTAGTGAATGGCTTTAATGCAAATTAATGTATTTTGTGGGGTGGTAAGGTTGCAATCAGATTGGTAGGGTTGTTACAAAGATGACTTTTTGTTATCTGTCAATCTTTTGGAAAATTAATTACCCTACCATTACCAACTTAAATAAAAAAACAATTTCAGAAATGACCCACATCAATACCGAAGAACATTGCATGAACAAGAAAACAGATCTTAATAATTTGAGCCAAATTTTTACTTTTTTACTCAAATACGAGTTTCGTAGTTAAGTAAAGATAGGAAAAAAATCACCTATTATTCAGAGTTTTACCATAAGACACTGTCAAAATTTGACATATTCGAAAGTTGTTACGCTTCTTATTTCTTCCACTTTCAGCAAATCAGTACATTTCTCGGTATATTAAGGAGAACGATGGAATATTCATTTCAAATTAGTATATTATTACGCAACTTCATGCGCGACATTTGTTGGGTTAACAGATATTTATTTCATCATTCTGACTTCTACCAGAGTATGTGTTTGTGGAAATGTTTCCTGATTTCTGAAATGACCTATTGGCGGCGACCAGAACCTAATATTTCGAAACCGATCTGTCGGTGGTCATCCCGGCCAACAATAATTAATTTCAACTTCTCATATATCAAGACTTATTTACTCTGAATGAGTTATGTTGAAATTATGCAGAAGTAAGTCATAAATAATGTTTAAAACTGAACTTGGATGCATATTTTTTCGAAATTCGTGAAATAAAACAAAATAGACAAAATATAACAATTATATTTAATGTCAACTGAAAACAAACAGTGTTCATACAATAAATTTTCCACCAATTCCTAGTTTTAATAAATATAATTTCCAATCTCACAGTAAAAATGCATTAAATATTCAACGAAAAATTTTCACAAAATAGTGTATATTTCAAAAACTTGAAAATTGAACATATGAATAAAATATGTTTTAATGATAAAGCAAAATAACAATCACAGTGAATCATGTGGCAAGATGATACAGTAGAAAATATAGAAAAAATATATATTCATAAATTTCAAACATAGAACGACAGCTTAGTGCTATTTTGGAAATGGACATTGAGAGGGCGTCCAGTGAATATCCATTATTTGGCAACACAAACATAAACGTTAAATGGACTCCCATAAGTTATCTGTGAATATATTTCAATTACCAATATCCTTCTATGAATTTCAAAAAAGAACTTCGGAGGCATATCGTATCTGAAGTTGACATTTAGCGAGGGTCATTCAATTCTCGTTCCCTTATGTATTCACTACTGTCGAAAATAAATACAGTAATACATAAGGTTCCTTTGGAAAATATGAAAATTATTTTCCATGTTACTCACGTTTCTCACACAAATTCGTCACTTTATATGGCAACCATTATTATACGAACTTTTTCGCTGAGAACTTACTCAAGACACCTCAATAAGAGTTCTAAAATTCAACAGAAAATGTTCCATAGATGTCTTCAACCAAAGGAAACGTGGTAACGTTTCGAATTGACCAATAAATGAATCCATTAGATATATGAATTCCCAACTGGCCTCTTTTAATGCAACAATAACGACGATTTCAATCAGAGAGATGTGAACTCCACATTTTATATTGACTATATTCAATACCATGATGGTAGTCCACATTTTTTCAATTCCAATAGTCGTTTATAAATCGATAATATAATGAAGTCTCCATTTGTAGTTTATTGGTTCATTGAATCGGGATTTAAAATTTGTATGGAATAAATTTAAAAGTGCTATTGTTTGTCATTTTGACGTCAGTACGTCAAACAGACCAGTCCATTTAATGTCCAGTTTATGTTTTGAAAACTCCACAGTTCTTTGAAATTTCTCAGTCCAGTTATTATGTCTTCATTGTACAATTCATGTCCAAATTGAGTCCATTGGGGCTCAAAAATGGATTTCCATCGAATGCTCAAGTTGGTGGGCTATGGATATTCATGGGATATCTATTGGACGTCCCTTGTTCATCACTTTACGAATATCCTGTCCATGGGATATCCGTAAAGTTCACTTTGGATATCCACTGGACATCCAAGTATTCATTGGGATAATCTGACTAGACAATTCTGAAATACAATATGGAATGCTATGTAACATGATTTCATAATGTCTAGCAGATACAATTTCATTTGGAAAATTTAAAATTCTTGAACCCAATTTACCCCTACTTTAAAATTTTCTCATTTCTAACAATCTACCGAAGCAAGAACATCATAATTCGTATTTGTGCAACGTTTTCCAATAAAGAAAACATTATCACGGCCAAATTTTATTAAATACTTCCATGAAACTGTCATATATCATAAAAGTAATGGCTACATCTAAGCACACCCTGCTCAGTCTTGGCACAGTTCCTTTGTAAAATGCTAGAGGACCTTCATTCTTCCAAATTTTTAAGAAGCAGTCCAGAGTACTTTTGTACTTGGCAGCTTCAAGTCCCTGCATACGAGTCTTCACTACATCTATGGGGGTGTTACCAAATACCGAAGCAGCACCTGAAAAATATATGTCATTGAAATATCTGAAATATGAGAGGATGCTTAAAGATACCCTTACGGTCAGTGACTCATAACCCATATCTATTTAAATTTAGTTCTTGAAATGAAAGACTGGGAGTCTGGGTTGCGGCAACATAAAGTGCAAATTAGGCTTCTCCTCTTCTAACTTTTCATGTCACATATTCTCTCTATGAAAATTTTCATGATTTTCTGCAATATTTTTCCGAAAATTGTAAATTTAACACGGCGATATACATAATGCCGTGTTCTCGGTAGACTATGTTAATAACTTCATCAGCCCCCTGGGAAGCATCAAGACCATTCGCATCTAATCAAAGTTGAGTTTGACAGCCAGGCACTTACTTGACCATTATGGCAATTTACTGCTCGTCATAAATCATCGATGGAATCAAGCTTAAGAACAAACAGAAAATTTCAATTCTTTCTAAAATTCGTGAAATCGTTCTGTTTTAAAAGACTTCGCCGACTTAAGTCGTATTTCGCATTGTCAGTAGGGCAATAGCCAGAAGTATATAGTCATGAGTCAGGCGTTAAGTTATAAATTGAGTCGTGAGTGAAGTTGCTAAAGTAGAAGATGAATATTTAGAAAAAAAAGTTCAGATCGATGCTTTTGAAGATGTTCATCCTGTCATAATAACGTAAGAAGATTATTCAAGCTACGACAGTGACTTATCTTCATCTTTTGAGGAAAAAAATTGAAACTTTTGAAATGCAATTTAGTACTTAAAATACGCATTGAATTTTTTAGGATTCATCATAATCTGTATTGTTTTTAATGTTACTTTATTCTTACATTGTATTTTATTGTTTTAGGTAATTCTATAAATGCAATTAATATAAGGCGTTCCATAAAAAATATAACATTATGGTGTCACCACATAACAACACATGGATTTCAGTGGTGCCTAAAATTCATCATAATAACTTTTTCCTGTAACTGTTACGATAACGGAGATTTCCAATTTCGTCAGAGATTTGGGACACCCTGTCAGTGATCAATTTATCGAGGCACAATAGACTTAAAAAATAACACCACTATATTATTTGTTTATTTTATATAGATTAATTGTCATTTTTCTGGATATAACTGTCGTTGCAACTATACCATTGACATCGGTTTGTGTGACCAATAGCCGACTTCTGGAGCAGGTACAATTTGGTTTTGAATGCGCTTCAAAATCTCATCAATAAAATAACACAGTCTACTGGAAAACGTTGAAAAATAGGCAATCATGGATTTCAAAAGCAATTTTCCAAACATTGTCACTATAACTTGCATGAAAATAGAATTTTAAAAATTTCATAATCAAAAATTACGGTTAAAATCTTAAAAAAAATTGTCAAGGACGTCAATGTCTCCCCAGATAATATCTGCAGAAAAGTTGGCATTACACCTAATATACAATTATTTCAATTTTTTGACAGAACGTTCTAAATAGATCTTTCGGTAATCAAAAATTGAAATAAAATACTACGTGGTAGGAGATCCTCATAAAAAATGAGAAATGAAACTTTATATGATTTTACCACTTTCATTCCTAACTAATGTTATTGCAGTTTCGTCCTATGAGGACATTTTCAAACAATTACAATGAAGTGATAATAAATCACAATGTTAGCCCTTATATATTTACTATAGGGTTGGAAACTCTTTATTTGGAATCCTTGAAAATTCAAAAGCATACACATTGCCGATGTAATCTGCTAACTGATCAAATCGATCTAGTTCACTGACCTGTTTTCAAATTAGCATATCCACATTGTGGACTGAACAAATTTCAGGTACTCAATTAAGTTAAAGACCTCTATTATTACTTACAGTAGGTATATAAGGGCTAACATTATGATTTATTTTTAGTTTATTGTAATTGTTTGAAAATATGTAGTAACATTAGCTACAAATAATATCGGTAAAAAATATATACAGTTTTATTTTTCATATGAAATATAGGCAGCTCACAGTATTCGTGGAAAGTAACCTTATCAATTTTCTAACTGTCCATTCAATATACTCGTATTTCTGTGAATCTTTCTAAAAACTCTGGTCTGCCAGTTCAAATTATATTTCTTGCAGTCGTAGGGAACTTTGAGGGAAATGGCGATCACGCATTAATTTTCTTATAAGTTTATTTAGCTTAACGTGAATATTTACTCTTCCGAATTCTTTATTGGATAAAAAATAATCAGAAAGTTCTTCATCAACATATAAACCTAGAATAAACCATATAACTAGATCACCATTACATAATATCAATCAGAGAAACTCATCTGAATAACTTTGAACAGAGAAGCCTCACTGTCAATCTACTGAAATTAATTCATTCAACAATTATTCATAATCTTCGAATGCACTTATATTGAAATAATGAAACAAATTTAAATTATTTTTACTTGATACAACCACACTTCCTTACCTGCAACAGCACCAAATGCTCCAACGAATAATTTAGGAATCTTCTTGTCCCTATCACCACCTTTGTACATGTCTTTGAGGGATTCCATGACGAAAAATCTAATGGCTTGATTAGAACCTTGTTTCATTATGGTTGCCGTTAAACCCTTATATACCCCTCCAAGTCCTGAAAAATGGCATATTTAAAAAATGTGTAAATAAGAAAATGTGTAGATTGCACAATTAGTTAATTTAAAGTATTACATTTTACTGAAAATACGGTATCACCCCCATTTATCGTCCAAAGTTACTTTAAAACAGTGTTGATTAGACGTTTTTCACTTCTAGTAATTAAAATTCTAGTAATTATCGAGACCCAACCAAATAATGACAAAGAATTCAAATCTCCAATCTTTTTTAATGAGAAGAACCCTTAATAAAACATTTACCAACGTATTCACAAAACACCTTATCTTTTCTGCCAACAGAATTTAAAATCAAAAGTATGCGGCGGATTATGTTCCTAATAAATAAATAAAAATTGGTATGAATGAACTTCATGTTATTTTTGCTGTGAAATCAAGACTAACTGAGTTATATCTGATCATCAACTGATTTATAACTGTCTCCTTCTTATACCATTTCTGTTGTCGAAGAAAAATGAAATGTTATGTGGAGACCAAAAATGTTGGAGCCAAATCTAGGAAATCATGACCTTGACACTCATCTAACTCCTCAAGAAGGAATGTTTTTGACTCCCTTTCTTCTTCAAAATAGTTCTAGTTTTGGAGCAACATTATATCAATTCCATGTCAATAATACAAAGTCGGTTTCTAAGAAAACAAGTTCAGTAATAGTGATCTATATAAATCAAATTGGTCATTCAGTGAAAGGTTTGAATTTTTGAGTTCATTAATTTCCATTGTTTACAAATAATTAAACCTTTATTTTCTATGTACAAAATTTCAAAATCTCTGTTAAAGATATGATTTTCTTCTTAAAGATGGTTTGAATATGTTGAACTTGTTTTCTCATTTGTATGGCTCATATGATATTCTTGAATGCGATTCCTCAATGTTCTGTCAGTTTGACCAATACTTTAGGACAAGTTCCACAATTTGATTTACATATTCCAGATTTCTCGAATTTGGATGTTTTGTCTTTATTATTGTGAACTTACCAACATGTCGTGATATATTTTTTGAAAATAAAGTTTATGGAGATCATTTAGTGAGGAGTATAGTTTAAATCCGAATAGCCTCCGGAACTGATGTGGTGATATCAAAAATAGTTGGTCATGTACAGACGTTGATGATGACAACTTTTAAGTTTTGAATTACCATTGAACAGATAATGGGTTTTCAATGTTTTATTTCCAAGTGTACTCACCTTGTTCTTTGACTATAATGCCAACGCCATGGAAAAATCCCTTGAACCTAGGATTAGCACTTCTTTGGTCATTTATGAATTTTACTTTAACAGTTTCCATTGGGGTTACAGCAAAAATAGCTTCCATTACTCCTGCTCCCAATCCGCACAATAACCTCCCAGGTACACTCAGGGTGCCATCAGGCTGAACCATCCGGTTTTTAAACGCTTCAAATGACCCAAACCTATAAAACATTTATGACTAAATTTCACTCTTCAACAATTTTGAAACATCTTCGTGCTGGACCAGGCGTTATTGCCGTCACTAGCAACGTAGGGAACTGGATATTTCAACTTTGATATGAATACTCAATAATTATTAATTTTTAAAATGAATAATTTTCTCATAAATGAACAACATCGAGAATGGGAATCAATGTTAAGAATAAATAATATGAATGGTTTTTTTTTTAAACTTTCAACTGTCTGACCCTTTTTCCGAAAACCTAATACTTATACTAATATTATAAACCAAAGGACCACCCCCACTCTGTGAGGTGAGTAATAATCAATGTTAACTATTAGGTATATTATGATCCTCGAATCTATTTTATTTTACCTAAATGTCTCAATGTGTAAATTAATAATAAACATAAATTCTGCTAAGTATATGAAATTCTGATGAATGAACTTCTCAATAAGTGTATTCCACAAGGTCGTCGTTCCCCAAATGCAAATTCTCAAAGAAATGTAGTTTGATGCAATGGGAATGGTAGGTATAGTTTGCTCGTACTTCTTATTTGAACCAATTTTTGTGAAATCAAGCGTGCTAACTCAGTCAAAACTTTTCCTTGAGAATATCTTCCGAACAAATTCCTCAGCATTGCTGGATGTTTTTTTTTCTGGAGAAAATCTAGCAGTCTCGAAGTATGCTGGGGGGTGGCGGCTTAATTAGAGGTTTATAAAACATAAATAAAGCTTGAGGTGTGTTTCATTTCCCCGCAGCGAGACACCGAAGAATACATACATGTTCAGTAAACGAAAGCTTGTCTTTTCTTGCAAGAAAAACCAAAGAAGTGATGTCAGCTGCTCTTTTAGATACTGAAGGCGCATTCGAAAATATGTTTTTAGAATCCATCATCCAGGGATCGAAGAGAAATGGGCAAGAAAAGCTGCAGGAGAACAGTAGGGGTTGTACTTCTGGAATGGGGATTGTGCGCATCTAGCAGACGCATTCTAATAGACCATAGATTCACCTTGAGAACCGAAATAAAGAGCCTAGCACCTCTGAAATTCGAGATGAAAATATACATTTCACGAGAAATGATATCATATCCCAGTTCGACCTCGAACAACATAAAGAAGGAATAAAAGATGGGTAGCCCTGATGCTGATCAGATGCATTTTTGGAAAGTCATGGGGGTGAAATCAGTCATGGGGGTGAAATCAGACATGATGGTGGCTAAGGACACTTCCATTCGAATCTGGAGTAATTTTATTATTTTTAGTATTATGTTTTTCTCAGGTTTCTTATAATTCATTACTTTCTTCTTCTTGTACTGCTTTGTTTGTTCTCTTATTTCGGTATTTATTCAATACTAGCAATACATTGTTTAAATAACAGAACAGATCACTTCTCATGAAGTAAGACTAGACTAATATTAAAGAGAACAAAATACAAACTGGTAGGTCATGGTTGAACCGGAAATAAAAACGTTTAATATATATCTCGAAGTCTCAGCAACGACTGACGTGTTCACTCGTATTTCAGAGGGGGAAGGGGGCGACGGTGGAAAGGGCGATGCTTAGTATAGTGTAATTACTATTATGGTGTTTCCCAGAACAGTAATTGTTTTCTATTATTTATCTATTGAAAAACGTACGGATCAATAAATTTGCTGTTCATATCAAACAGATATATTAGCAAGTTTTCATGTAATCTATTTACCTCACTGCACTCTTTGGTATAGACCCATACAGAAGTACACTGAGACCCCTGTAAAGACCAAAAAATCCATGGCTCTTGACAGTTTTTTTCACGCAGTCGGCTATCCCGCTGTATTGCTTTTTGCCACCTTTCTCGTCCAACTGGAGCTGTGTTTTGACGTATTCTGTAGGGTAGGTTATACAAATTTCGATTCCTCCAGTAATACCACCTAAAAATTATGAAATTTAGTATGTAATTATGATGATATATTTTTATTTTTTCAGAGGGTACTTAATTAATATGTTTCTATAGTCATTCAAGTTTGACCAACATTCTAATATAATGATAACACTTCCAAAATACAAATCATGAAATAAACAATAACAAAAACTAATTGGCGCTCCGGAGCGACTTCATTGATTCCAGTGGCGCATTTGCTTTTTCAGTTGGAAACAGGAAAACCCGAAAAAGCCTGCAGCGCCACATAATCAGAGGGTCTTGATCTGCCAATGTCCTCTTCTTCATAAAACAAAATGTAGGTTGTCTCCAGAGGCCCCAATAAATTCAATACATCGCCAGAATACTTAGTGGCATGACTATCGTCAAACTTAAACCAGTTTCGTCTTTGGTCAAGGCGTAATAATGACCAGATTCAACGCCAGAACCACAGTGAACGATTAATTACTGCCTGAAGATTATGATTTTGGTCTGCTAGATTGAAGTGTTCATCAATTTCGAACCTTCGTCAGAGTTTGGTGCTTCCGTCAGTGGTTGAGTGAAGATCATCAGTATTATTATTAGATTGACTGGTGCCTCAGCTATACTCGTTTTTTCATAACAGTCAGTTAGTTTGGCGCATGTTTGGCAGAACAGTCGATCGTCACCTGTTAAAAGTTCCATTTTCAGATGATTTAACAATAACCTTTGCACGGACTGATTATTAGTTATATTAAGAAACGCTAGTTTCGAGATAGACTGTATGGAATCATTCAATCCAGAGCGGTCAGGGGTGTTGATTCTGCTATTGTTTTGCGAACGAAGAGTATTCAACAAGAACCCCAAGAATTCGGAACAATCCTCTTGTTGTCCTAACGAGTATCTAGTAGACTTCAAAGACTCCAGGAAATCGGTTGGAGGAAAAGATGATACATTTCAAACTTACAAGCATTTGTACGCTAGTGCCCAAATATGTACAAAAAATTGAACACATACAGACCAAGTAATGCATATTTATTATAAAGTAAAATCAGATTTTTTTTTCTATTAACAGACTGATATTAAATTTCACTTGAAGGTTTTTGCTTTGCTTTAGACCAACTTCAGTATATCGTCACAAAATTGTATAAAACACAATTTTTCCCTTGACTTTTTTTCGAAATTTGGTCATGATATGCCATTTCTGAATTGTTTTTTTGAAAATGTCAACTTTGACAGATAACAAATGCGTGTTCAAATTATTATAATTGGTCTAATTCAAAACCAAGTCCAGTTTCATATCGGTCTGTTAATTGAAAAAATAATCTCGTATGTTAGAGACTATAATGGTGTTACTGAGTGGAGTCCCTCCAATTTCTTTATTGCAACTTGTTTGGTACCAAAATCTATAATTTTCCACTAAAAATCAATCTCCACGACGTTCATTTTGATACAAACTGTAGATATAACTAGTAATTTCTCTTTGATTCTTCTTTTTACTATGGAGTTATCATCTAGGAAAATTCATTTTTTGAGAATGGATAAAAAGCTATAACAATCATAACTGACAGAAATTTCAAAGATAGTTTCCAACAATTACTCAGAAAACCAAAGATGTTACCAATGTAAATATGAAATCAGGAAATCAAGTTTCCTGACCATAGAGTCGGATGTATACGATTATAATACCAGAAATGCCAATGCGGTGATATCAAATTGTTCTCGTTTGTGGAATGCCAAACTATGTAGCGGAGTCATCTCGACTAAATTATTTACAGTTATTTTCGTGCAGAATTCAAAGATTTCTTTTTTAACAGGAAATTACAAAAAATATTCGAAAATATATTTTGACACTTATAGTTTCCGTTGAATACTGATGGAAAACGGCAATTTTATTGCATATTCACCAATACAAACTCGACTAAATATGTGGTTTCAACAAGATGGGGCACCTCCANAAGATGGGGAACCTCCGCATAAAAATAGAATAGTTACACAATATTTGGATGAGAAATGGATTAGAAATAAGGGTCCAATACCTTGACCAGCTCGAAATCCAGATATTACTCCACTATATTTCTTTTTGTGGGGATATATTAAAAACTTAGTTTATATGCAACGTCCACAAAATGTAGACAAAAGTTTGTGCCTCCATATCGCGAGAGACGCTTTCAGCTGTTACGAATCGAGAATTACTAAACAGATGCAATATGTCTATTTTACGTGAAGGGAAGCAATTCGAACACTTACTACAATGATTCATGTGATCACTAATTGTTTTCGATATTAAAATGTTGGTCGAGTTATGGTCAAAGTAAAATATTTCTTGGTAATTTGAAACATTTATTTTAGTTTGTATCGTCTGCAATTTTATAGAAACATACGACTATATGGAACTGAACAGACAATGTAATTATAACTGATGGATAAGTTTTATTAAACTTTTATTATTGCATTATTTTGACTTATTCATGGTCCTATTCATAATATGCAATAAAATTGCCTTTTTTCATCAGTATTCAATGAAAACTACTAGAGTGCTATAAAGCTGAATTCAAAATTTGATGCAGGATTCAAAAACAAATTAAAAAATCTCCATTTGAAGAAATTGACGTCGGTGTCGCGACGCCTTAACGGATGACGTCTAGTGCTGGATATCTACGTATGTAAGAGGACCCTTTGACATCAAAACCATCTGCTTTCACGAAATATGGATGTTCTGTTTCATTTTTCAGATATTTGCCCGCGGATTTTATATGGGACACCCTGTATACTCTGTAACGAAACGTGATATGAGCACAAGGAAAAGTGAACTAAAATAATTGTAGTAGTCTTCTGATCGTCTTGTGTAATCTTGAATGATACCGGAGTCTATCGGCAAGTATCGCAATTTGTGGTAGGTAATACACTAAACAAGTGATCCTATTTGTTCTTTAGGTCGTGATATTTCCAAAACTTAGAAAATAATTTCATGGAACTGTTACCCAAACTGTTCCTCTTTGAGTGTCAACTTAGTGAAGCACACTATAGAGATCAATAAAGTTTTCAAACATATCATTAAAACCTCAATAACTCCACACAGTATTTAGTTCTACTTCTTTTGTTCGATTAAGTCATTCTAATAAGGATCTCAGAAAATATATTTTATGGCAAACCAGATTGTGTATAATGAAACAATGATAATGAAGCTGTTATCTTGAAAATGACATTAAATTGAATGTGTCGAGTATATAAAATGACCTTCAGTGTATTTTGAAAGATAACGATATAATTGTTGGATACTTGATGGAAATTAATATATTTATATTATGTGTACTGAGTCCGTATGAACATGCGTGAAGAAGTTATCGTATTTTAGAAAAGTTTAATATCACCGAATATGAAATCGGTACACTGATAACACTGGAGAACAAAATCGAACTTTTGTGGCATGAGATTTTTCACTTGTTGTTTACGAATTTAGGCTCGCTTATTTCAAATCTACTCTCAGAAGTTTTCTGGCAGCTTTGGTTTAGGAGAGAGGACACCTAATGCATCATGACGTACATGATAGTTATCGTAATACACAGAAATTTACTCCATCATACCATCAAACGATAGAAACCGCAATTGATCATATAGTACTAGACAGAAACGTACAGGTACCCCATTAAAATATACTCTTTTTTGACTGTTGATATCGCTATCGTTAACATCTTACTAGTTTCTGTTTCTATTTTTGCAATGACTTCGTCTAGAAGGCCATGTGTAAACAATCCAAATATATTTTGTCACATTTGTGGCAAATCACCTCAACAATAATGGATTCTACACAATTGTATATGCAGATGACATAGTTATCTTGCAGACCGACAAATTTGTGAACACACTGTGCGATACAGCGCAGGATAGGCTCAAATTAATAGAAACATGGTGTAAGGAACACTCACTGTCGATCAATTCCAAGAAGACTGAGATGGTCCTTTCCACCAGGAAAAGTAGTTTATCGGGCTTAAAACCTCCCGAAATCTTCAAAAGCAAACTAAACTTCTCTGAAGACGTGAAATACCTTGGTACTATCCTCGACAGGAAGCTAATATGAAACTCTCACCTACAGAGTAGAGCAAAAAGAGCATATGTGGTTTATGAGCAATGTCGGAGGGCGCGTATGGGGTCTTTCACCCCGTGTGGTCACCTGGATCTACACTGCAATAATAAGGCCTATGTTAACGTACGGAGCCATTGCATAGGGACCGAAAGTTCTACAAGTAGGTAACGGCCATCCAAAAATTATGTCAAATACAGCGACTGGTTTGTTTGAACATCACAGGAGCCATGAGAACAACACCAACCGCGACAATGGAATTAATATAAATAATATATACAGACGGCTCAAAATCCAAAGAAGGTTCAGGATATGGAGTGTTCTCCAGATCACTATGCCTAAGGATTAAGTGGGGAAAGGGAAAAAATACAAGCGTGGCCCAAACAGAACTGACTGGCATCTCAATCGCCACAAAAGAAACAACCAGGAAAGGAATTTCTGGTAAAAACATAACAATCTGCACCGACAACAAACAAGCCCAATTAGACAACGTGTTACTTCAGGGTTAGTACTAGAGTGTCACTAAGATTCAGTCAAAGCCTCGGTAGATAATAACATTATCCTGGCATGGGTTAAAGGGCACGACAGGAGTAAAGGTAATCGCATTGCCGACTCTTCAGCCAAGGAAGTGGCTGGACTAAGAATTTTAGGACCCAGTGGCACCTATAACCTGATGACTTCGACAATTGCGGAACCAGCCAAATGTAACACCCAAGCTCAATCCCTAAAGAGATGGGATGGAATCAAAGGATGCAATCTTGCCAGGATCACCCCGGGCGACCCTGGGAAGCTGGCGCCGAAGAAATATCGATGCGATATTTCGAAATAGCGATGACCAGGGAAAATCTACGCTCAACAGTAGGATTTCTGACTGGCCAATGTCAACTAAGAAAACACCTCCATAATATGGGGCTACTGGACACACCTCTATGCAGGATGTGTGAACAGGAAGATGAGACTGTCGGGCATGTCCTATGCGAATGTCCGGAGTTATCGTCAACAAGAGAGTGTGTATTGGGCGGGTCCGATATACCTGTCCACCTTCCTGGAAAGGACAGGATGGACAGTGACCTAGGAGGACAACTCCTCTGAAGGATGTAGAATGGGTCACATGTGGCCTAAGTGCTGTGAGCTTACACTTATCCTCCCTACTCTACAGATACACATTCTCTTTAAATGTGTCGGACTTCGTGAAAAATGTCTACATTGAGTACTTTCAACGGCCACTGGAAACAAACAACAAGTCTTGGATACCGAATATAGTGTGGAAAACGTGTGTGGGGAGTTTTTACGACTATAGAAAAATAACAAGAGGTATCCCTTAAACCTCATTAGTCCTATGATTTGGCGTGAACCGTCGAACCACCACAACGACTGTTATTTCTGCGTCGTAAACACAACAGAAATTAACCGCCAAAATCATTCCAAGTGGGGTTATCCTAGACATGTCCTGCGTTCAAATGATGCATTAGAACCCCAACCAAGTACAAGTCAGGTACGTCCGCACGAAATTGTTCAACGTATGGTGGAAAGTGAACCAAAGCTACGAAGATAGTGGTAGCAAATTAGAAGACGACCAAAGACCAAGACATTCAACCAAGATCTCG
Organism: Leptinotarsa haldemani; assembly: GCA_015342125.1. Classification (NCBI taxonomy): domain Eukaryota; kingdom Metazoa; phylum Arthropoda; class Insecta; order Coleoptera; family Chrysomelidae; genus Leptinotarsa; species Leptinotarsa haldemani. The sequence continues at coordinate 1,689 of WOGM01000037.1, read as the reverse complement.
GATTGTCTTAACCTTCATCAGAACTTCTAGCTTCTCGATTGAAAGAAAGAAATTTGGTCACCTAAGAAACGAATGTCTGATTTTACCTTACCAGGGAAAAGAAATTACTTCCTGGCCCAACTGGCCCATATGCGTTGAATTGAAGATGGTTATCAAATCGGTTATACGAAATATCCGTGTTTTATTTGCTTGTGGGACAGCAGAGCTAAAACTGAGCATTGGGCCAGAAAAGATTGGCCGCTTGGACACGAATATATACAAAGCAAGTTTAATATAATAAAACCCCCTCTAGTGCCTGGGAAACATATATTATCTCCTTTACATATAAGACTAGGATTGATGAAACAGTACGTAAAAGCTCTAAACATAGAGGGAGAATGTTTTCAGCATATATCCAGATCGTTTCCAAAATTGAGTGCCGAGAAGTTAAAAGCTGGAATTTTCGATGGACCACAAATCAGAAAATTAATAAACGAAGTGAATTTTACTGAAAGTATGACAACCGCTGAAAAAATGCCTGGCATGATTTTGATTGGCTGCTAAAAAACATTTTGGAAAAAAAAGTCCGTCGACTTTCCCGACCACGTCAAGCAGTTACTATTATACTTTCAGCTACTTGGATGCAATATGAACATTAAGATGCGTTTCTTCCATAGCCACCTTGATCGATTTCCTGAAAATCTAAGCGGAGAGCAGTATTGGAGTGAAAGTATGATGGCTGACTAATGTTGAATCATCCAGAATAGTAGTAATCCTCCAACTCACTCAAGAAAGTCACATTAAAAAGTTTTGTTTAAATTATATAGTTGAATCAGTTTTTTGTCGACCTTTTTTTGCGTATCTGGGTTTGGGTATTTAGCAATTTTGCCTATCAAAAAAGTTGCTAAGAAATAATACAATACTTATCTTTTCGTTTCGGAGGGCAGAATCTGCCTCCGTCTTCAGAAATGGACAAAAAAAATTCTAAGATATTTGATAACTTATTTCTTAGCTTTTCCTTTTTGGATAGTGGCGAAATGGCAACAGACTGATATCGGAGAGCACCTTGTATCAAACCGAATGTTTCATTTGTCAATCAACAACATTGACATAATTTCATATTTCAAAATTCCTTTGACATATCTGTCGAAGAAATTAAATAAATAACCAAAAGGAATAACTGCAAATATCTATGGGATTGTTTCATGCTATGGAATAAAAAATGATACTGATTTTCTTATAGACTGATTGAGTTAGGGATATATTATTCTTATCAAGCCTAGTAGGTCCCAAATTCTCTTTATAATTGCAGAAAAAAGAACAATTCGAAAAGCAAGAATTTAAATTGGCCGCGTGTCTGTTGACCAATAAAATTGATCGTGTCTAGAGCGGAGCTGCCAAGTGTATTGGTTTTTAATATCCAATTCGTTTTTTCATTCAGTTTAGTTTGTATGTGTTCTAAAAGTGTTTTAGAGATACATATATTGAAATATTAATATGGTGCATTCTAGTGCTGATCGTTATTGTGCTAAAATCACAAGAAAATAGAAAGCGCATTGGTTTATAGGTCAGTTATTTCATATAATGAGTTTAGGTTCCCAAAGGATACTCTTTCAAGACTTTATAGAAATCATTTAAAAAGTTACTATAAAAGAAAGGGAGACGAAAATATTGAATTTGATGACAGTTTTTTATTTATAATAATAATTT
>WOGM01000036.1:0-21178 GCA_015342125.1 Leptinotarsa haldemani | reverse complement strand
AGCATTTTAACTAAGATTAAAATTCAGTTCTGGAACCACATAATGATAAAGAATATAAGTAAGTATACCAAATGATCAGATTTCAAAAGACCGGCCCCCGTGCGATCGGCACGAACCCTACAGCTTTTTTGGTCCTGCCTTAATATTCAAAATTTGATGCGGAGAAATCTACATCTGGTGACAGCGCTGCTAGAATCCATTTCTGAAAATAAATAAATGAAGAAGCATTTATCGGAATTGCCTAATTTTTGTACGTTGGTACACAGTTCGAGTCCGCTATTATTACAATTGCCAGACACGAAGTACCCCCAAGAACTACACTCGGGTCAGGGCCGCAACTTTGAATCGGATTTATGGAAGGAAATGATGACTCTGTTTGGAATAAAGAAGACAAGAACAACTGCTCTTCACCCACAATCCGATGGAATGGTCGAGAGGCATAATCACACCATCAATAACTATCCCTCGATGTTTGTCTCCAAAAACCAAAGAGACTGGGATAAATTGTTTTTTTTTCTATTGGCATACAGGAGCTCCCAACATGACAGGTTACACGCCATCCATGTTGTTAACTAGTAGGGAACTGTAGCTTCCGATAGATGTATTGTAAGGCAATCCTTTCGATGAATCTCAAGAGCTACCTCTTAAAGAGTATGTGAATGACCTGAAGGAGAGACTAGAAATTGTACACGAATTTGCCAGGGCCAAATTACAGCTTTCCAGCGATAGGATGAAGATAAGATTCGACAAAAAGTCGCTGCCAGTGAGCTTCAACGAGGGCGATGCAGTGTGGCTCTACCAACCCCAGCGTCGGAAGGTTTGTATCCCAGTTGCACCGTATTAGACCGTGCTTTCGGACTTTGTAATACGAAGGAAGGTCTTGAGAAGTAACTAGACATCATCAAAAATGACCTTCAACGAAATGGCTACTTCAAAGCGATGGTAAAACAGACTTTGGCTAAAAGACAGCAGGAGCCCCGAAAGGAAAAGAAGCCGTCACTTCCCTACATCAGAGGATTATCGGAAAAAATACGAAGAACTGGATCCAAGTACAACATCAGAACCTTCTTCAGATCCGGAAACACTATCTGTAGCAGCCTCACGAAAATCAGGCCATCAAATGAGAACTGCGATTCCAAGAATTGCATTTACCAGATACCCTGCGAGTGCGGAAAATCATATATCGGTGAAACAAGAGGCCATTGAATGTTCGTATTGCCAAGCACAAGAAACACACACAGCGAGGGGAAACCAGCAAATCAGGAGTCAACATAACATCGAATGGTCCCAAGCTGAGATCATACACAAAGAGGAACATTGGTTTAGAAGGAAATTCAAAGAAGCTGCATACATGTTTCCAACAATGTATTCAGCCAAGCTACCGTAGTGATACATAACATATGGAAACCCATAATCAAGCGAAAAATGGCCAACTCCCACCAAATGGTCATTTCCCACTAAACCAGTGAAGCGGAAAAAGGAAAGCAGATATAAGTGAAAGTACTCAAATGAACTATAAATAGTCAGCTCACTGAGGAATCGGTCCAGTCATTACCCAAAGACCATTGTGGATACTAACAATCGAAACGTCGTAAATTAACTTGGCTTGGAGTCTCTTAACTTTTTAATTTAATTTCATTAATTTTTTGTTTAATTTTACATGTATTTTATTTCACTATTATTTCATTTCAGGTTTTTTGCCTAATATAACTGTTTTTTCAGCTATTCATTTTTATTCTACTTTTTTAATTTTTAACTCTTCTTTTTTAGTTATTTCTGGGATTTCAAATCATTTTATATGATATCAGACAAATGAAGTCCGAACTAATGAAATTCGTTATGAAACATTGTTAATCACCTTCAAACATTCAGTTAAATGGAATCCTATATAAAACTGAAAAGCATGAACTCGTAATATCTTGAATACCATAAACGTTTTTACTTTTCGCTTGCACTTTGCAGACAGACTGAACTGATTTTTCAAATAATTGTAAATATTACTGTTAATACCAACATCAAACAATTAAAAATAACGGTTTGGTGCTGGTATTAAACTCCAGTAATATTAATTACTACACCAAAGTTTCCAAACAGTGTATCACAAAAAGTAACTGTAAGTTTTATTTTATGTGTACTTGGCAAGTTGTATGTGACAAAATTTGACATATTCAGAAAACAATATGGAATTAGTGAGCACAGCAAGAAGCTCTGCAACTTGATGTTTAAATTTAACAATAATGACATGTTTTGATACTTACCGCAATATCTTTATATATACTGACAGATCTCTGAGTATCACCCCTGTCTGGATGACATTCTTCCACATGTCTTTCTAATTCCTGCATCATTCCTGAGTATTTATCCAACCTTCTGAAAGGTTTACTCAACATTGTAGTTAATACTAGAACACCAGGACTTGTTGCGCCCTTGGATTCCATATATTTGGTGAGATCTTCTCTAGAAATAGTAACAGCATTATTTTTGAAATCTGTACACTTTTTTCAAACATAGTAACTAGATCAAAAACACTTAAAACAGTACATACTTGGGGAATGAAACAAACATTCAAGCAGGGGCTCTTATTGTCTTTATTTGATATTGTTTAGCTTGTAATTCAAGTTGCGAAACATACGGGGAAAATGTTGTCTACTGCATATGAATTGATAAAATCACTATCAACAATTTATGATGCCACAAATCAGGACGGGTTATGTGGAAGAGGTTATGAAAAAGAATCATCATGAGTATTCTACACCTCCAGGAGTCGCCATCTTGGTTGGTGAAACGTGCGTCGAGAAGAGTATTGCAGTTCTGGTGTCAGGTAAATATACTTGGTATGGATTTATTCTCCGCCAGAGGTTTCAGTTTTACATTTATCAATTTTATTTTCTGCAAAGTATGTGGTCTTCAAACAGGGACTTTCTAACTTTGACAATTGATAACGGCTATCTTTTTAAAGCTACATCTGTCAAATTAGTTGACATTTTCTTAGTCTGCTTTGCCAAATCACTATGGACTGTTGTAGCATTCAACAACACGTGCAAATAATGAAATTGTTTTTTTTTTAAGGACAGAACATAAGCACTACAGGAAAATTCTTAAGGCGCTCTAAGAGCGATGCCTGTGCGAAAGTAGCGATTCACGTTTGACTTGAATTACTGGAGACTGAATTGATTTGGAAAAAGTTCTCAGAAAGTTTACTCCATGTGAACGCATTTCTCCGAATGAAAGAGTTCTCAAAAAATGAAGTTCGAGGTGTACTGAGTTGAATCTCAAAACGATGAACAGCCACAGTAAGTCACGTATTTCTGATATGTACTCCTCTTGGTGGAATCAAATGTGCCAAGTCACTTGAACACCTCATATGAAAGTATCTATGAACGAGCGACAAATCTCCAACCTTTCTTCGATGTTCCCGACTATCAAGGTTGCAAGTGATGTTCGTGTCTCCAATCAGGCCAAAGGCTTTTTTCTTGATGGAATCCATCAGCTTTAAGGTTATGAAATGGATGTTCCGTTCGGGCAACGTACCGCGCGCTTCGCCCATTTTACGGTAGCCACAATCGTTCTACCGAGAGATGACTATTCGTCGACGAAACGCAAGATCTGCGAAAACATCACCGCTGTCTGTGGGATTGTGCAGGAGAATCCGAGGCAGTCGATTACACGTTGCTCACAAGAACTCGGCCTCTTGCAGACCACCACAACTTGGCGAAGTTTGCGTCGTGGCTTGGACCTGCACCCATATAAAATGCAACTGACCCAGCAACTTAGGTAAACGACCATAGACAACGACATGTGTTCGCTGAATGGGCACTGGAGCAGTTGGTAACTGATCATAATTTTCATTGAAAAATTATCTTCAGCGATGAGGCCCATTTCGTGAATAAATCAAATATGCTTTAATGTCAGAAGAAACAGTTCTTATCGACAAAGTAATTGTGAAGCCAAAGCAAGTTGAAACGTTAAAAACAATAAAATGGTACTGATACAACCCTGATAATAATGAAATAAGTACAAGTAAAATATACAAGCCAAGTGCTAGCTAGTAAAATGAATAACTAGGTACAGCCCCATGATGAAAACATATTAAAATCAATCCTAGTAAGGAGACAAGCATATTTTAATGACAAAAACAAAAAACAGGTTCACTAATAAAAAATTCCTCCATATTGTAGAATAGATGAGTGAATACCCGTCCTTCAACATGTTTTTTATACAATCCTAATGAATCAATTTCCCTTAAGCTTAGTGGTAGGCAATTATACATTTTCATTCCATTATAAACGGGAGATGCCTTAACATGTTTGTTATTTGATAGAGGTAGAGGTAATCTCAAATAACTGTGAGGATTCTATCATTTTTGAAAAGCTCCCTACAAGAATCATGCCCTCATAGATCTTTTTTATAGAAAAAGTTGTTTGTTCCACACTTCCCAGAAGGCTATGCTAAAGATTAGGTGAGCTTCAATAAGAGCAAAATAAGCTGTTTCAACAGCTGTAAAACACAATTCATGTGATATTATTTTAATGGCTAGCATACAGATGACAATTTTTTGCACAATTTCGTGACATGGTCGTTGAATTTTAATTTATTATCAATGTAAAATCTTAGAAATCTGGTAAAGAAAACATTTTCAATGGTATTTGTTGTAGAATTGGCGCAGTGGTAGTGCGCCCGACTCACGATCAGAAGGTCCTGGGTTCGATCCCTGTCTCGACCAGATATTTTTCTCGAGAGAACTTATCTGGTTGAAGCTGGGATGATTCTGCAACCGTGTTAGGAATCACACGTTAAAAGGTAAGACCTCGTTAGTCCTTAGCTCGCACAAGTTACTCAACTTCTGAGGGTTGTCGTTCGTATGGGAGCGACAGCTGATTAACGGAAAAACAGATTTTTTAAACAGATTTGTGCCTAAGCTTAGGGCAGAAAGTTTACAGCGGAATGTTAATAGATTAGACTAAATAGCATTGAAGACAAGCAAGTTATCGTCACACCAGGTTTTAATTTTTTCAATGTCAACTTGTATCTTGTGATGTAATAAGTGATCATCATGCCAAAATATGGTGGTATCATCGGCAGACAATGTATACTTCCCAGATATGTTAAGTTTTGTGAGTGGCAACGGGTGTGGCACACCCGTTGCCTCGGTTCTAGAGAGATGATGAGTTTTCATCATTTGTGAGCGATTTTCTAGGTACGATTTGAATTACTGCCGCCGCCTGATTCCTCTATTATTTCAGCCAAAGTAGATATGAGAGATATCGGACGATAATTTGATGGGTCAGCAGGTTCGCCTCCTTTGTGTAGTGGTATTGTAAATAAAGTTTTCAAAAATTCACCCTATTGGAATGACTGGTTGACGAGATCTGCTAATACTTCGAGAGCAGAATCTGGGATGTCTGCAAATATACTAATTGAATGTTCATTCAGCCCTGCTGCCTTTTTATTTTTTATACTACTGATGATTTCTTTCAATTCATTTGGATGAGTTGGATCAAAATAGAAGTTTTCTTGGACATAGAGGTTTGACATATTATGATCTAAGTTATTTATGGGACTCAAGTGTGCAGTTAATGTAGAAGCTACACTACAGTAATAGTCATTAAGGGTATAAGGGGTCAAATTTTTTTAGATTTGCTGGAAGATTTATCAATTCTTGATTTATTAAACCTACATATCTTTTGCAGATTTCAATAGTTTTTTTAAATAAATTATGATATCTAGTGTAATTGGTGTAAAAAAATGGTTCACTGGTATATTTTCTAATTGTGTGGAGGGATTTTAAGTTTCTTGCCGAGGTGTCTATTTCTTTTGTTAACCATTGTTTCTTTTTCTTCTCTTTTATCTTCTGAATTGGAAAAGCTGTTAACATTAACTGAAAAGGAATCTTAGGCGTAAATATCCATCCAGCCAGTATATATGCAATACTCTTGGTGTTTATTTACATACATGGTGAAATTATGGTAACACTGATTTGAAATAGAGGTTAAGGTAGTTCTGATAATAGTAGGGTTTATATCGAGTTTATTATATTGATATGAATCAGTGTTAATTTTAAGAATTGTTATAGTTCAAGGAAGTGGGTGGTCAAGATCTAACGGATAGACATCCGGGAATTCAATGTTTAGGTGTATGTGTCTTCCCATCGAAATAGTGCAAGTATTGATTGGTAAATGAACTGTTGTACAAAGGCTTATTTCTATTTGCTGCTATGAATGTGGCATGTGATAAGGTTAAATAAATTTTTTATTCAGTTAGTATTTATAGATTTTGTTTGATGATAACTCTGACACCATCAGCCAACATGTTCTATTTCACTTTAGAAAAAAATTAATATTTTATTTTGATTTTTTTCTACGTTGTTTCTATAAGATTGTCGTGGAACTCTTTCTTTTCCTAATAAACATTTCTAAGTTCAGGAATCATATGAGAAATGCCATGAAAATTTTCTAGTTTAGAGCTAGCAGACAGTTTCAAATCTACATCACTTATTGTATGTAAAATTCATTTCAGGAGAGTAGTTGCAAATTCAGTAAAAATAGAAATTGCTTGATTCACATCACAAAAGTTATAAAGGACATCCTACTCTTTACTTACAAGAACTTACACAGAATTTGAAACAGCTGGGTGATTGAAATTTCTTTTCATATATGAAAACTTATAGTCTATTTCCTTAGGCAGCTGAGTAATAAATCATGTTAAAGTACCGTTTTCATAGGCGTACATAACTGAGTCGGTTGAAAGTGTATTTTTTTAACATTCAATGTTGTTCTACGATTTGACATAACAAATCTGAAAAGACGTTTTTTAGTTACATGTACACGATGAGTAACAAAAATTTCACAAACTCGTATTATTAATTGATATATTTTTTAAATTAAACACCCAACATTGTTTTCACTTTTGACTTTCTATTAAAATATTTAATACTTTCAATGAAAAGCATAATTTAATGTGGGGCATATATGCACAGCTTACCTGATTAAATCAGGCATACATAAGATATTTACCATTTTCACTGGAAAAGAGGATGACATCATGATTCAATGGGATTCAACAATAGTTTAATTAGGTACTTTATTACCTGATGAATATTAATTAATGATAAAGCCCTTACCTCTCAATCACTATTGTAGTTAGTAAGTTTTACTTAGTGTGTGAATTAAAATGGATATTTCTGTTCTCTCTTCAGTGAAACGAAACGAAGATTATTATTCTTGAAGCTGATAACGCTCTCATCAAAATACTTCGTATACCATTCATACTTATGATTGCACTGTTTGGAACCTTTGGTGTAGTAATGAATATTACTGGAGTTTTTTTCCAACACCAAATCGTTATTTTTAACACCTCGACACGTGTTCCGATCACCAAGTGATCATCTTCAAAGAGGAAGAATAAGGAAATGTGTCCGCAAATGACGGGAGTTTCAAATTCATCGATATATGAATGAAGCAGTGAAATCCCCAGAACCAGAGGAAAAAACTGTGCCCGCTAATGAAAATTACAAACTTGTAACTGAAGAACACTAATTTCATTTAATTTTAAGAAAGAAATACCGGCCCTCGACAAAATAATGGGAGCGTTGAAAGAAGGCCAAATTATGTCTCCAATCCAATGATAAGCAGACAGAAATTGTAGAAAACTTTAAAGGAAATAAATTTCATATGGGAAAAACAAAATAAAAAATCGCTCCTAATCGAAAATGACGAAATTATTTGCTGGAGGAGACATTACCTAAGACAGATAATAGAGTTTCGACTTGAGAACAGATTTATTATCTGAACGAAACATGCCTTAACAAAGAATATACCGTAGGAGAATTATGGCAGGACAAAAACATTACAAATTCACGTCGAACATTTTTAGAAGCCAGTCTCCCAGATTAAAGTTGCCTTCTTGAAAAATAAAGTGACTGATTATTACTCACATTCGAAGTGTTGAATAATCTGTAACAGTATACCTGAACTGCGGTTCTGTTGTTTATTGATGTTTGAGTAAAAGCATTCTGGCGATTAGCATGAAGACATTAATGACCATGTGTTTGAAGAATTTTTTAACCTAACCTGTAACCTAAATCTGTAATTGTGAAAGCAGATATCATCGTGTGGCTTCGATAAAATAATATACCATTTGATGAAAGTATGGTTAAAAAAATATTGTCCATAGTATGTTCAAATCAAGCTCGTTTCATTGAACAGTAGTCGACAAGATGGCACAGAAATGAAATTTTTCATTCACCTCGTTTGGGCTCAAGTAAAGGGTTTCGTTGCAAGAAAAACCAGGACATTTAAAATGAGAGATGTCAAAATACTCTTTAAGGGTCTTCATCCCTGAAAAAAAAGGAGTCAGAAACAATTTTTCTTATTCTGATTGAGGAAAGATTGTATGAGTGTATAAAGGAAAAATAATAAAAAAAATATTTTTCGAATATTAGATGAATAAAAAGTATTATCTCCCTCATTTTTGGGCATTTTTCTTCAATTCCACCATCAAAACTAACGAATATTTTGGTGTTATTTCATTTCGGTATTGAAGCCTATCATTTTCTCAGTTAAACGACTTTCTCATTTTTCTCTTTAATGTTTCCTTTATTTTGTTATTAATTCAATAAGAATGTGTTATTTATACGAATTTGATTTCTTTGCATTGTGCCTTTCGAAATGGGAAATATCAAATTTTATCAAAGTCAACTAATAAAGTTTTGCTTCAGCCGTTGACTAGTAAAAACTAATTATTACTTTTGAATCTGAAGTCAGAATAGTAGATGAATTTCTTTTAAATGACACGCCCGTCAGGTAGCTCCTCCCACACGTCTGGTGAGGGAGAGAGAGAGTATCATAGAGCCATTGTAAAATGTAGCACAGGGTCGGATTGGGAATAGGAAAAGATAAAAGTTATTCTGACCGAACGAAAGATTGAAATATTAAAATTTTTACAATTACCAGATAGTTTTCAACTTACCTATCTGTATGTTTGCGTGTGGACACGTTTGTATCAAATCTTGTAAGTCTAATATTTTTCAATTGGCTTGAAGTTTTACAGGTATTCATTACTAGGGACAAAACTTCATGATATTTTCATATTAAGAAATACTAAGATGGAGGCTCTAGGATATTGAACGAATTTCGTTATTTCTGATTTGATTACAATCAAAATTGGTAAATAGGAGCTTCTGGGTTGTGATATCATGCTTTTGTTGACATTTCAGAATTTAACCTGACTCAAAAATCGCAACAGAAATTTCTGATTTCAGGTCCGATTCTATTTTAAATCGTGGGAATTGTTGGAGATCATGACTTTTTTGTCGATATGTTCTGAATAGGTTTCCAATAAAACGGTTTTTTCGGCGGCGCCTTTGATATCGCTGTGAAGTGGAAACGTTACAGTGGATTTTTATTAAATGTCGGAATGGGGCATGGAGCATGGCGGCAAAGTCCACAAACGAAACATTGACTTTTTCCATCGAGATCTATGTTTGTTCCTTTGGCGGCATTTATATAGAGAATCATATCAAAAGTGTTTCTTTCGATTTAAATTTTCCTGACAAAAAAGTGTAGGGACTTTTCCTATAACTGCTTAGTATAAAAACATGTAATTTCTCTATTGTCAAGCAGTCATCCAAATCGAACACTGTAATGGAACACTCGAAAATCGAGTAGTCGAATTCTCGAAATGTGTGTTGGCTGAACTGAATTTTCGTTTCGCCACCTGGGTATAAATCTAGAGATAAGAGTCTTTTCTGGTGCAATTTGTCGAACGAATAATATTGATTCTGTTCACTGAGCGTAGCGTCTCATATTTTTCTTGTTATTTTGTCGTAGTGTTTTGTAGTTGTGTTTTGTGTTAATAAATGTTATCGTTGAATACGTGTTAACAATAATTTATCTATCACAGCCCCGACAAAAGTGTTTTTTAATCGCGATGCCCAAGTCTACGATACCCTTATCTAGACGTCATAAACGAACTCGACGATCGTTAGCGGTGAAGCGTCAGTTACAAAATCTTCATAAATCGTAGGTATCTTGCTGAAGTTATTTTGCATGGATATAATCGTTTATTTATTATAATTAGGAGGAATAGTGGTCAGAATCGCATTGCAGAGGAGATTTATCAGCCCGAAGGGGCACTCGAAGGGTGAGTCAGATTTTGCTTTCAATCAAAACTCTATCTCGAATAACATGTCAAAACTGATATTTTGTAGCATACCGGTTCATCTTGTCGACACAGCTGGAATTAATAATACGTAAGTATTTCTTTGAATTTTTTGTCAAACACCTTTATTTTTTGTCACAATGATGGAGGCTTCATCATACCTAATCGTTTCGATTTTTCATCCTTACTTCTTACAGGCATGCATATGTCACTAATGAAGCATTGGGCAATGAAGATGAAAATATTCCACCAATGGAATGTGAAGCCGATGAATCTTATAGATCAATAACCGATATTATGGAGGGTCGAAGAATTGTGAACCTGGGCCATGTACTCAAAGAGTATGAAAATGTTCTGAATCATAAATATAAATGTACGATGGGAAGAATGGATTTCATAAAAGAGACTAGAAAAGGAATAATTTCTTATTTGCATTTTTATTGTGATAACTGCAGCAAGGATTATGTCATAACCACTGACTGTACTGGAAAATCTCTTCAGGACGTGAATAATGCTGTTGTTTGGGGAAGTTTGAGCATTGGTATTGGACATAGCCAATGCGAAGAATTGTTAGGAGTCCTCGAAATTCCATTTATGACCCCCAAGAAATTTTTGTCTGAAACCCATCATTTAAAAAAGGTATGCACAAAGTATTTATTCTATATGTATTCGTTTTTAGTAGTAATAACTCAAGGACATTGAAAAATTGTTAGAAAAAATCCATGACAGAAAGCATTGTTTGGTTACTGATTTGAAAGCCAATAAGCGTCTTACTTGAGAAAGTTTTTTTAGCATTGGTTAATGTTCTAGGGTCAGTACACAAGAGTGGAGTTATTCACATCCACAAGATTCACAGAGAAAAAATATTGGATTTTTTTTTAATTTCTATACTGGAGACTTTGTATAATTTGAAAAGTTCACTTTGTCCACAATTTCTTTATCAAATATTTATTTCCCGTGGTCGAACTCATTGAAAAAATGATATGTATTAGCAAAGACTACAGAATACTATAAGACGTGTCACTCGCTCATTTTTCGACATCTGAGAAATCTCGCCGCCCGCTAGCGACAGCGGGTAATTACAAAGGTTANGTATTAGTTTTTCAGGCCGTCTAATATAGTACTACAACCAACTCGTAATGTTGTCTAAGTCGAAATAAATAAAAATATATCTATAGTTTGTACAAAAAAAAGTTTTCAGTACATTGTTGAGCTGATTGGTTGTGTTCAATCAGATGATGCCATACTAAATATTTTCATTGTATTCATACTTGAGACAATCATTTCATTGGAACTAAATCTAACTAAATGCTGTTATTTCATTGTTTTGCCTTTTTAGGTTTGGAGTGATATTCTTTTTGAAGAGATAAAGAGAGCTGGCGAAGAGGAGAAAAGAATTGCCATAGAAAAGGGAGATGTTACACTAGAAGGAACTCCATATATAACAGTTATTGGCGATGGAGGCTGGAGCAAAAGGACCTATGGCCATGGATATAATGCGTTTTCCGGTGTTGTAAGTTTTATTCCCATAGTGTACCTATATTTGTTTATGAAGACGTGTTTGATATGAAATTTCTATTGTTTCCAGGGAATACTCATCGGAGCGGAAACGAAAAAACCCCTCTTTTTGGGCGTGAGAAACAAGTTTTGCTCCACTTGCGTCTACTACCAAAAAAAACAAATGGCCCCAAAAAAACATGACTGTTCTCTTAATTTCAGTGGCCCTTCAACCGCTATGGAACAAGATATAATTGTCGATGGATTTTGCAACAGTTTGGTTCAGCATGGATTAATATACAAATATTTCATAGGTAATGTGAAAAGTATTAATGACATTTTGAGTTTTCTCAACATTCATAATTTCAGGAGATGGGGATTCCAGTGTGTATGCAAAAATTGTCGAAGGTGTGCCATATGGACGACAAGTGGTAAAAATTGAGTGTGCGAATCATATGACACGGTGTGTCAGTGATAAGTTGCATAAATTAGCAGTGAATACAACATATCCTCTAAACATGCGAAAATTACTGAATGAGAAGGTAGATGGTATTTCTAGACTAGAAAGGCTCGTGAAAGGTGTCAGAACGGCCATAAAAAATAATATTAAGAATCCTGACCATCTTCGAACAGACATTTTGAATGCACCTTATCACATTTTTGGTCAACATGACAAATGCGGGTGAGTTGACAAACGATGAAGTTTTTATTTCAGTTAGTACACTTTGGCAGTGTGTGTGCGTGTGCGTTTATGGGTAAATATGTGTGTATGTTCAGTAACAGAATATATAATTGATTCCGTTCAGTTAATTTTTGATATATCTAATTATTTAGGACATTCTGCAACAAAAAAAGTATAGAATTGAACTTGATATCGACAATTGAAGAAAAATTTTTTCTCGAGATCAAAAAAATATTGGAGCCACTGGTCAGCAAAGCAAATCAACTGTCATACAATCAGACTACAAATCAAGCAGAAAGGTATATTATACATTCAATTTCATGTCGTCCAATAACATGGTATTTAATTTTTAGATATATGTCTTTGGTGGCCAAGTTCTCTGGTGGTAAAAGGGTTAACTATACAAAAAATGTTTCGTTTTCTGCCAGAGCTCACGGGGCTGCATTATCTCATTTAGCAGGGCCAAGTTGGCATACCAAAATTTGGAAAACAGCAATGAAAAAAAATCCTGGAAGTATAATGCAAAGAGTGTTTTTGAAGCGACAGAAGAAGTTATTGGCACAGAGGGAAAATTGCTCAAAAAGAAAGAGACCTAAGAAGGGAATTTCTGGACCCGATATACATTATGGACCAGAAGCAGCTCAACCGGATATTCCCGAAGAAGAGTTAAAGTTGAAAAAGGAACAGTTTCTGGTGAAGTTGAAAGAAAAAATTTCAACTGAAGATAAAAGGAAAAGAATAGAGGAACAGACGAGGGGTCAACACGAGAACAGGATGTGGCACGAACTCAGGTTAAATTATCTGACTGCTTCTACATTTGGAACGGTAATTAAAAGAAAGTCGAATTTACCCTGTCACAATTTGGTCAAAATACTCTTATATAAGAAAAAACAACTGAATACTGCTGCAGTTATATTTGGAAGAGAAAAGGAGAAAGTAGCAATAAAAATATATGAAGAAGCAATGCATTGTAAAGTTAATAATTGTGGTTTATTCATCGACGAAGACAATCCATTTCTTGCTGCTTCTCCCGATGGATTAGTAGGAGAAGATGGACTGATCGAAGTGAAATGTTTATATTCCATCAACGGAAAATTGAAAGATGAAAACAAGTCCACTAGGTGTTATGAGATCATTGATAATGAAATAAGGTATTGCTCATTTGAATCATATCTTCTAATTTTTATAATTTCAATAACTATTCTAGGTTGAAGAAAAACCACAATTATTTCTATCAAATCCAAGGACAACTGAATATAACCAAAAGAAAATATTGCGATTTTGTTATATATACCAAAAATGATTTCAGCATAGAAAGAATACACAGAGACGTTTGTGTCTGGGAAACAAAAATGCTTCCAAAGCTGAAATCATTTTACATGGATTGTATTTTACCCGAAATTTTGGACGGGCGTCTTCCTAGAGGAATGAGAATCAGAGATGCTTCTGAAACATTGAGGCCAGATAAAAATACAAATAAATAACATTCTTTGAATATTGAGGTATATTAAAATAAAACATGTAGCAAAAACATTGTTGAATTTCATTTATTTTCACCAGTTGCATACACATCAGCGGAATTGAATTATTCACGATTGGTATTGACTTATATTGTCTAACCCTTTATATGGAATCGAACATATTATTTAAACTGTGGACCTTTCCTGCAAAATATTATATTCAAATCATTCAATTTTAAAAGTATGTCTGGCAGTATGAATTGATTTTGAGGAAAAATATGAGTAATCTTGAATTCATTAATTTTAACTAAAAATTCATAATGTGCGATCCCGAAAACCCCATTGTACCAAATATGAATCGAATAACACAACTTGTCCGTCACCTTGAATTCATTAATTTTGACAATACATTTATACTCTACGAGCCCAAAAAAATCCACATACTAATTTCAAATAGATTCGGACCATAATCACATATCTCGTTCGATATCTTGGAACCGTCATCTTGAATTCGTTAAGTTTGACAAAAGATTCATAATCTCTGACCCCGAAAACTTCCTTATAGCAAGTCGAATCGGGCCCTAATCACAAATCTCGTTCGCATTTTGAATTTGTCAATTTTGATAAAAGATTCATAATTTTCAAATAATCTGCAATTTTCGTGCAAACTTTGAGATCAACACGAAAACGAACATGTTTTAATCTAAAATGTAATTAGAAAGAACGAACACGTCGGCGAATAAAGTTCGGCCCTGGAATGCTCCAGCCTGGTCAAGTTAGAATTAGGGAGGAGTTTGTATTTATTTCATCGGGCGAAATCGCACTGCCATCTGGCGGTTTACGTTTTCGTAACTAAAGGCTAAAGACACTTAACGAAGCCGATTAGTTTGTATGGTGAGTGGTCTATCAGGTCAGATCGTAAGACTACGGCTCTGCCGTACTCTAAAAACATACAGGCCGGCACAAGCACAAAGTATGTGCTCTGTTGTATCATTATTTTCCAAGCATAGGCGACACATACTGTCTTCCGACATTCCCAGACTCTGCATATGATGATTCAAATGACAGTGACCTGTAAGAAGGCCTGTTTGGTATCAAGCTTCGAAGGGTGAAAAAACGCCTTGGAGTGAGGCCAGAAGTCCATACATTTTCTTGAAATTCAGGTGTTCACTCTTTGTTTGGCAAAGCCTAAACCGGTACCAATGACAGGTTCTGGTCCGATGAAGTTGTTTGCAGCTTCATCTCCCTCCGCAAGGGAGTCAGCAGCCTGACCAGTATGGCCAGGAATCCTGACCAGAGATAATCTGTTAAGTCTACCTATCGAGGAGAGTCGTTTTGGCAATTTGATATCAATTTAGACGTTGCTCTGTAGGAGCCAAGAGCTCCCAACGCCGCTTGACTGTCCAATAATATTTTTATTGATTTGTGTATGAGGTTGGATTCTTCCAATTCCCCCGCACACAATTCAATATCGTAAATTTACGCTTGAAATAGAGTTGCATATGTTCCTGGGCAGGTTAATATCTCTGTCTTGGGTCTGCGATCGAAAACACCTGCACCGAAACCGGAAGGTGTTTTTGATCCATCTGTGAAGCAACAACTATCTGCTCTTAATATTTCCTTCTCACGAAATATCCAGTCCTCTCTACTCGGAAACAGTACTTTATAAGGCAGTTCGTAGTTGACAGTTGAAGGCATAAAATCAGAATGTTGTGACTTCCAGTGTCATCCAACAGTGTGCTGCACCCTGCATCAAATTGATTTGTGCAATTGGCAATAAGCACAAGCAATCTAGCTCCTCTCCAGATGGAGAGGGGTTAGATCTAGAAGGATCTCCATGGTCACTGACGGTGTGGTACTGATGGTACCACTAATTGTGAATTTGTACTTGAAACTCTAATACTCGTATTGTTCGGCTAAGTGTATGGATTGAGAATTAAACTACTAGTTGTGGTTGAAGTGTTATTGTAATAAAACTAGACTTATTTGATATGGAATTGAATGCTCTGTTTTGACACTCACATTGAAAATTGTAGAAATTAAGAAACAGTACTACATGATGTTGCGGTTTTTATAGTTCTTCATAGGTATATTATTTTCAAATGAAGCAAGTCAGGGCACTAAATTGATTATTGATATCAACTTGTTGACATCCTTCATCTCTCAAATATATCTTCAAAAGATGAATGTATCATTCTAAGAAACACTGACTTCATTGCTATAGAATTTTCTAAACATAGAAGATTTTATGAGTATTCGATAAAGTACCTAACCTTTATATGATAAACCATTAAATAAACCGTATCTGAGAATGTCGGTTTTTGATTGATGCTTATTTCTTTTATTATATTTATTTTAAAATGGATTGCAATGAGAAGTGTTTCCACTTTTCAACAGTCTGTTTTGTTTATTCAACCTGGTGCCATTTATATATGTGGATTTTTCAGAAAATCGTTCACTCTGTATAAACTATACGGATGAATGTTAACTAACCATTGATCACATATGCTGATTTTCGTACCCACTTTTTTTTTCAGTTCCTTAAATTGTTATTTTCACAATGAATTTAAATTTTGGAGTGGTAATACTCAAATTTTGTGAGAATAATAAAAATACTGTATACTATTGAAAACAACCACATTGGAAGGCTGTGAATATTAAGAATGAATTGAAATTAAGAGGTAGTGTTCAACGTTAATGTACAGTGCCTAGAAATATTTGTACGAAATCACTTGGTTTCCTTACAAACTTCTCACGATAAAACCAACGGTACTCCACTGGTACCAGTCTGTAATTAGACTGCATAAGATGCAAGTCCAGTGGAGGCTTCCACTGCATCAAAAGAATACCGTAAAAAGATCTTAGATACGCCAATTTGGTTCTTACGTGCTGGTACTCCTTCCTAGAACGTAGCTTCTACCTATCATATCGTGTTTGTTGAGTAAAGAATAAAACAATTTT
This sequence comes from Leptinotarsa haldemani, assembly GCA_015342125.1. Lineage (NCBI taxonomy): Eukaryota > Metazoa > Arthropoda > Insecta > Coleoptera > Chrysomelidae > Leptinotarsa > Leptinotarsa haldemani. The sequence continues at coordinate 4,420 of WOGM01000036.1, read as the reverse complement.
TGTTCGGAAATTTGAGATTCACGAAAATAAAATTGAGTTCTAGGTATATTAGTCAATTTCTTGAATGATTTTGTTTTCCATATAAGACTGTTGAATAGCTCTAATACAGACAATATTGAAAATATTTTGAAAATATTCACAATATGTACAAAAATTTGAAAGGAAAAATGCAATCATATTTATAAAAATCGAGCATGACCTCTATAATATATTAATTTATTGAATGATAATCATTTTATTGTAGTTTTGTTGAAGTTTTGTCAATGTGATCAACTCAAAAAACTTAGGTGTTCCTATACTTTGTTCCAAAAACAAAAGAGCTTCAGAGTTTTTTTCGTAGTCAAATTACTCTAAATGAAATGAATGGTGTTGATAACTTTATTTGCTTCTTACAAAAATATTCCATCCTATTTTCTGCTATTTACTAGAGAAAAAAAGTAAAAAAATGATGAGATTTGGTTGGAAGATTTCAAAATAAAGTAGAAATAAAATTCTCCTACTGTTTGTTTTTGTTACTGACCCACTGCCTATTTGTATAACGTTCCCTGAAGATGTTTGCACTTTGTTAAGAACCAGTTAAGTTATAAGGTGTCAACATTGGAACTTTGTCAATATTTAAGTAACTTGTCTATGTTGGTGCTGGTCTTCCTTGATGCTTTTCTGTAGAGTTATTCAGTTCAAAATTAACCAGAAATCAAAATCTGCTACTATGCAGCGGAATGTGTGCTGTAAAATATGATCCTGAAAGCAAACCTACGAAACCAAGTGGTGCAGCCAGGAAGTGACTTATCGCCTATGCAAGAGCTGGGTATCTCATGAATTTGCTTTGCACCGAATTCTTGAGCAGCAAAAGCAGAATCTGCATGAGAAGAGGAAAACAACTTCTTTAACAGTTACGCTTAGGCGTTACCTAATGTATGGTCATGCATAGCTGACTTTCTGATGATCTCATATGAAAAAGTTGCTGCAGTTATTGAGGTGGAAATCTTGTACCTCAAACATCCGACAACTTCAATATCGACCAATCAAATGGACTCTTCAGTATGGAATTTCAGCTGCCGTAGTGGATATTCCAGTAGATGCTCCACAGGTACAATTCTAAAGCTGCACATTTTGGTCTGAATGACCACCCATGAGGCTGAGGGAAATATACCATGGTCTGTATTAGGCTATTTTCCGGGTCTATTCTCCATGGTCTGTTAACCTTGGAGTGGATTTCTACTTATAAGAAAATTCAGGTCCTGGTAACAGTCAATAGTAGTTGTTGGTCAAATATTTATTCGTATTTGTCTTTCTTTGTGAACTTCTCATATCAATATACTGCAGCATGTTCCGCATGAATCCAATTTCTATTTGTTAATCTGCTTCATTTGGATCAATAGTAATGAAAAATTTCAAAAGAATTTTCTGACCCAAACTGAATTGTTAAAAAACTGTTCAGTTATTAGAGGTCGAAATCAAAAAAATTAACCAGAATTCAAATTTTGTGAGTATGAAAATTGTTTTTGCTGTTGGTGTTGGTTGCTCTTCACTGTTACATAGTGAGTCGTATTCTACGACTACGACTTTTTCCTACAAAATAAATAATGAATGGAAAAAATGGAATTTGTATACTTATCTTCCTTAGATGGTTGAATTTTTGAAAAATGATCCTTTTGTTTTCTCAAAACCCCCAAAAAATTGTCACGTGAAGAAAACTGAGTACAGAAATATTATTTTTTCCATTACTCATTCAATTTGTATTCAGCAAGTATGAATAACATTTATTGACTAATTTAACCCTTCAGTGCTTTATATTAGGAGGTTTATCTATTGATTTATCTTTGTAGAAGGCTAAAAATAGAGAACAGTTGAAAACAAACAAAACTTGTTTACTGACAACCTGCCAATTTGATTGATTTGTAGGTAAGTAGGGTATCATCTGAGTTACATATCATCACTATCGCCAATGAAATAAAATACGTTTCTTTCTTTATTTTACATTCAATTGAGGTTACTCCAATAAAGAACCAAAATAAGTATTTCGTTCCATCACACCTATGTCTTGATCTTGAAGGTTCTGAAATTATCCAGTAAGTTTTCTGAGCTTCGAAAAAAATGTAATCTATATAATTAGGATTTGCATTTTTGATTCTTGGGTGTTTCCAATTCTGGTAAAATGAGTTGAAGTGGCCTGAATTGATTCATAAAAATTCTTATCACTATTGAGCCACTATATCCACAAGTTTTGATTATAACTGATCCAGTTAAAAGTGAAAAGGGAGATTTTGGCTCTACCTACTACAGAAGTCGATTACGTATTTTAGAAATTGTAGGTAGGTTTTTGAGAAAAACTCATTACTGTTCTTACCCTTGATCAAGATCATTTGATGGCAATAGTTCCTTCCTCGTGTCCTTTTCATTCTTTTTCTTATAACTATTCAGTTCATTCCGAATACCACTACATCTTGCACATTTCCAAGATCTTAATTTTTACAGCGGCTAAACGAAAACGCTGTTTATATTTCCTGAGATAAGAAAATGAAAATTGGACGAATAATTTTCTTACGAAAAACAACGTCTCAGCTGCAAATGACCTTATATTTTCATCGTTTAATATTTAATTATCACGCATCTCATTCTAATGCCAGATGGAAGCATCTCCGCAGAGCGAGAAACAGTGATTTCGGAGGCAAAAATCAGCGCAAAAAATCGAGCAAATGAAGTCAAAATGCGATAAAGAATACTCAGTAATTACAAACGTAGTCCGTGGAAGAAGCAGAGGTAAAACAAGAATAAGCTATTTTTTGCAAACGGGTAAAAGGTTGATTACTGAAACGTAATTCGGAGTTTGATGCATAAATCTTGAATTAAAAACGACTTAAATTAGCTTTAAAAGGTTGCTAATTTCGTCATGAAAATCTGACGGGTATCTAATGATGGAAATGAACTGCAGTATTACTATGGTAAATAATTCGAATAAAAACATAAAAAAATAACGATAGTTGTGCTTTCACACAATTCCTCGTTCTCATCAAAACAATAATTGAATTTTCACACAGATTCTCTATGTGGAAGTTTTCTCAAACAACATTAGATCATCATTTTTTGTTTCAACAAAATAAGGATGTTGACTATTTTTGGAAAAGTATATACATGCCTAACTCAGCCCAAAATATTCCAGGTTATATTCTAAAAATAATTTTTGAATAAAACTAATACTTAAACAATCATCATTCCCTTCAAAATTTAGCTTAAAAAAATACATCATTTTTACATTACATTATTTTTCAGGTTTTCAAATATTGAGTGTGAAATTTTGAGGTTAGAAAAAAGTAAATTTGCTGCCCTTTTGATGTTGTTGGGTTGAATGATTCAAGAAGAAAGTTCAATTTTATCGAAGAATCGTATACTATTTATTCACTGTCTGTATGAACGCGATAAACTCAAAAACTGGACGAAGTGACTTAAGTTGGAGGTTCATGTGAATAATTCATTAATAGTGTGCGTAAATTTGTCAACTGAGTTGAACTTCGCCTCTTGTTACATACGCAACTAGCTCTGTAATTTATGTAAATATTTGTATGTAACTACAGTTGGGAAACAATAAAGACTATTATTATTATTAAGTTATGATGATTTTATCCGTGCGAAACCGGAAATCTTTCTTCTAAAACGCTGCCTAATCCTTTTGAGATATAACAAAATAATTCGCTACATAGTGTTCTTTTTCATAGATCCCTAAAAAGTCCGAGATGGCCTATGTCTATCCTTTGAGAATATCTCACTGTACCCATTTCCACGTGTGAAAAATGGTCTCATATAACGTGGTATTCTAAAGCTATCCAGACAAATACGCGACTATCGCGCGACAAAATTCAAGCGGCCTCACACACACATACACATCAACGAAAACATATTGCAATTCGGTGGATTTTGTTTCACGTACAGAATCATTCTGAAGGTCGAAGTCGCATTTTTGTTTTGTGCTGTCTTTAGGTAGATAGAAAAATTTAAATTATAGTTGTTTGAGTGAATTTTATCAAAGGCCATTATTATTACTTACAAGTTGATGCCTACATAAAACATAGACGGGTCGCTAGTATAATATTATTTCGAAATAATACATATCTGGAACTTTGACAATATTTTTTGGAATGCAACTTCAATTTCTTTGCTCTAATAACCTAGATTTAGAAAAGTTAAAAAAGTGAAGTCGTATTTGAAGTATAGTCTAATAGTTAGTCGTTTATTTCGGTTTAGAAAATTAGTCTCATCCCCAACAAAATCATTAATCCTCCAGGAAAACTCAAATTGCCAAATACATTTTCAATTGCACAAAATGACTCTACCAAATAAAGATTTTTTCCTCCTATTACGTTGAAAGCAACATCTTCAATCGAAAATTGTTCAATGTTCCTAGCTAAATAAAACCATTCTG
>WOGM01000035.1:0-19979 GCA_015342125.1 Leptinotarsa haldemani | reverse complement strand
CTCACAGTTTTGGACTTTTTTCTCTGGGGACTTCTCACAAAAATTGTTTACAAAAACCGCTCAAGAGATAGAAATGAACGTTGAGCAAAAATTCGACAGATATGTGCAGATAGTAGCCCTCAAGAACTAAGGAACGTAATCAGAAACATTCGTAAGCGCTACGACATATGTATCGAAATACGTGGTGGATTAGTAGGGGCTACTAGAATATGAGTTAGAATTAATTGTTGCACTGAATCGAAACATTTCAATAATCAGTTATTAGTTACGTTTATTAAAATGTTTTGCTTCATTAGTAGAATTGTGTGAATGTAAATCCGTTGTTTTCATTAAAAATATTAACGCTATTTGTTTTTTTTTTCATCTGGCAGCACTTTGTTGAAATTATAAAAAAATAATATATTGTGACTGTTGACTGTGTGAGTTTTCAAATTTTTGAGTTGTCATAACTTTATTAATAGTGAATATTTTTTCATGAAATTTTGGTCACACCTATTTAGAGGCACTCTGAATCCAGTGACGTAGTGATTTTTTTCAATAAAAAAAACGCTAATAAAACATACCGATTTTCGACTAAGAAAAAATATCATAGTATGCCCTGAAACTTTAATAAACATTTCAAATTTTGCCCCAATCTAGACCTTTTAGTACTTGACATTAAAAAAAAAAATCGGGGGGGTGTTTTCATTAAAAATGGGTCACACTGTATTAAAGGGGAGCTGTTGGAAGGTAGGTTGCACTATATCGTTTACTTGAAAACTATATCTACTATGTTGTCGAATAATATTAGTAGTTTAAGAGTGAATTGAAACATCATACGATACATTTCCGTTAGGTGTGTTATCACAGTACCCGTTTATATTCCTACCTACCGGACTTATAACGTGAAATACTATTACGGTACTTGTCTCAAAAAAACATCGTTTAAATATGTCCAAGTCTCTCGACGTTCAATTCCAACAACCCAAGCGTCTGTCTTCAAACCGGCAACGCCGCACGCCAAATGAACGCTAGACCTCCGCAGCGATCTTGCACGACAATGAACGATCGGACACGGCAACGCCTCATCAGCAAATTCCGCTGGAACAACCGCCGGCTCGGCCGTTGTTCCGGTGGACCGGCTTTCATCCTGGCATGAGGAGAGTGACTTGAAAAAAGTCTTTTCATCTCCTTAGAGCCGTATCCTCGTTGTAATACAACATATCTGTTATTTGCCGGTTTCTTCTGAATAAAATACGAGTTTGCAGCGCAAACCGAATAGCGAACCGCGTGTATGTACGGGTCATTTTTTCGGTGCCCGAGATAATAGATGCAAATCGCCGGATTAAAATAAACAAGAGAAAGGTGTTCGGGTATGCCCGAGGCCTTCTATGACGGGCTTGTTGTTCCCAGCTACGACTGATTGATGGTGGGTCAAAATGATCTTTTTGTTTTGAAAGATTTTCAGGCCTTTGTGGGCAAAATTGATCCTCGAAGTATCTGCCGTTGAGAAATGAATTTTACGTTGGGATTAGATAGATTAGAGAGGTTTATTGTCTGAAGAAATGATAATGAGACCGGAGGTAGGTACGTATCATAAATGAAAACCAGTGTTATTGAAAGAAATATTTGTTCCTATCAAATTGTTGAAGTTTGTTTTTATGGAAGAGAAGAAGGCCCACATATTATTTGTTTATTGGAAATTTCGACTTTGATCTTGAAATTATTTCGACATTAAACTCGAATGAATTTCGAGACTGAAGTTGAAATTTCCAGTTTATAATCGAAATTAACTCGAGATTAATCTAGAAATTTCGACTTTGAGTTGAGGTCAAAATTTCGACTTTAAACTGGAAATTTCGACTTTATTGACGAAATCCCAACCTTAATATCGAAGTTTCGACTCTAAACTCAGAATTTCGACATTCAACTCGAAATTTGGACTTTAATTTCGAGTTTGAAATCGAAATTTCTAGACTAATCTCGAAATTTTGCATTTGAAATCAACATTTTTGACTTTCAACTTGAAATTTATATTTATTTTCAGAATTTCGACTTCATTTTCGAAATTTCGACTTTAATTTCGAGGTTGAAGTCAAAATTTCTATATTAATCTTTGAATTTCGCATTTGAAGTCAAAATTTTGACTATAAACTCAAAATTTCTACTTTATTCACGAAATCCCAACTTTAATTTTGAAGTTTCGACTATAAACTCAGAATTTCGACTTTCAACCCGAAATTTAGACTTTTATTCTCAAAATTTCGATCTTATTTTCAAAATTTCGACTTCAATTTTGAGTTTGACGTCGAAATTTCTAGATTAATCTCAAAATTTTGCATTTGAAGTCAAAATTTCGACTTCAAACTCGAAATTTCGACTTTATTCACGAAATCCCAACTTTCAATTCAAAGTTTCGACTATAAACTCAGAATTTCGACGTTCAACTCGAAATTCCGACTTTAATTTTGAGTTTGAAGTCGAAATTTCTAGATAATCTCGAAATTTTGCATTCAATATCAACATTTTGACTTTCAACTGGAAATTTATATTTATTTTCAAAATTTCGACTTCATTTTCGAAATTTCGACTTTAATTTCAAGTTTGAATTCGAAATTTCTAGATTAATTTCGAAATTTTGCATTTAAAATCGACATTTCGACTTTCAATCCGAAATTTAGACTTTATTTTCAAAATTTTGACTTTATTTTTGAAATTTCGACTTCAATTTCGAGTTTGAAGTCAAAATTTCTAGATTAATCTTGAAATTTCGCATTTGAAGTCAAAGTTTTGACTATCAACTCGAAATTTCGACTTTATTCACGAAATCCCAACTCGAATTTCGAAGTTTCGACTATAAACTCAAAATTCAGACATTGAACTCGAAATTCCGACTTTAATTTCGAGTTTGAAGTCAAAATTTCTAGATAATCTCGAAATTTTGCATTTAACATCAACATTTTGACTTTCAACTCGAAATTTAGACTTTATTTTTAAAATTTTGACTTTATTTTAGAAATTTTGTCCTCAGTTTCTAGTTTGAAATCAAAATTTCTAGGTTATCTCAAACTTTCGCATTTGAAGTCAAAATTTCGACTACAAACTCGAAATTTCGACTTTATTCACGAAATCCCAACTTTAATTTTGAAGTTTCGACTATAAACTCAAAATTTCGACCGCCAACTCAAAACTTCGACTTTAATTTCGAGTTTGAAGTCAAAATTTCTAGGTTAATCTCGAAATTTCGCATTTAAAGTCAAAATTTTCACTTTCAATTTGAAATTTAGACTTTATTTTCGAAATTCCGACTTCAATTTCGAGTTTAAAGTCAAAGTGTCTAGAATTATCTCGAAATTCCACATTAAAGTCAAAATTTCGACTTTTAACTCAAAATTTAGAATTTATTTTCGAAATTTCCAGGAGTCAACTAACGAAAATATGTGTCCCTTCTGCGTTTTCATGTGTTTTAGAGAAAATATAAAGAGAAATTGTTAGCTGACAGATTAAACCTGCAAATTGTTAATTTCAGGAAATTGTGTCTACGTATGTCTACCTCATCATAGAAATTAAGTAAGATTTTGCTCAAAGTGGGTCCATTTAAGAAACTTACGGATTCGAAAATTTTGGTAAGGTATATATGTAATAGAAAGCGTATCTTGGTTAGAATCAGCTTTTCATTTTTCATAACCTTTTATTTATCTCGCAATGTTTGTATGTTTCTTAAGGTTGCAACACAATTTTGAAACAATTTTTCTCATTGCAATGAGATGAAATTTGGCAAACACGTTTAGTTGGGATGATCCTGTTTAAAAAAAAGATATAATAGCGAGGTCTTACCTTTTAACGTGTGATTCCTAACACTGTTAAATTCAATATGGCGGTTTGACCATGATGGCGAACTACTTTTTTATGCACCCCAATGATATTAGTATCAAATGAAAGAGTTCAAAGGGAAATAATTCATAATGGCGGAAAATTAGATGGTCCCAAAACTAATTTGAAAGAATTATAACTCAGCAAAAGTTAGATAGAGGTTGTGTTGTATGTAGTTTATTGGAAATTATGGGAGAATTCTGGATGAAATACGTTTTAATTCAGATAATTGTCAAATTTTCAACAAGGATATTCTTAAAACAGGCAGAAGAAATACTTTTTTATAGTACCACATAAGGAGAATTATATGAATTACTGGTTTATTTTTTGTCAAGAATGGAAAAGAAATTTGGTATTTTCACGACTTACGATTTGATTTTCACAAACTTTATTTTCGAAATATATCACGACATGTTTAGACAATAAGTTGATCTTCATCAAATAACAGCCGAATCAATCAGAAAAATATTGGCTATGGAAGTTTCTATACAACACATAATTCTTTTCCAGAGTCCTATTTCACTAAGGCGTAGAATGTAACCAATTGTTTTTAAAGCAATAACATTTGAGTTGGACTAAGTCCGAAAATTAACAAAGTCGGAATTTATTGAAATTCTGAGATTTATTTCGAAATCTATTGAAATTATTCGTATTACATTTCGAATTTTGTATTATTTCGATTTCAAAGTAGGAATTTCATTGCAAATAATAATGCTTTGTCTAAGTCCCTACTTTATTATATTTCTAGAGTGATTTATTTCTTGAAAGTTTGGTGGGAATCGGTTTTTATACTAAGAATATTTTTCTTTAGCTAGTTTTCCTTCTTTTCCTGGTAGGGAAGGATAATCACTTTATACAAACAATCCATATTGATTCTGGTAGATACTCTTATTAGTGGAAACTCCTACTGTCTGAGGCGATTAATTTTCAAAGTACCTGTCTACGAAATAGCAAAGTCATTTCAAACTATCTCAGTACGTTATTAGAGTTTTATCACCAGAAAAAATCCAAAAATTTCCTCGAGTTAACGAAGTTAATGAATTATAGTCTACGAAACACGTTTTACTTCATTTCTTCGCATCGTGGTTAATGGTTATAACAATTAAAATCTTTTAATGTTTCCTGTAGTACACGACCAGCGGTATTGCCAGATTTAAAGTATCCTATTCATTGGTACTGCTCCGGTAGAAATTCATAATGGAAGCACAAAGCTACAAAAATTAGGTAGGTAGTTGCTCTCTGAAGTGAAAGAGATTTGAAACATTTTCGTTTAGGAACAAACGGAAGAAAAATATTTTTTGTAAATTAAACAAAATGTCTATGGTTGCGGAATTGAGAATGTGTACCTACAAACTGAATAATAAATGCCAAACCAGTGTTTAGTTACTTATAATTATTATATTTGAATTATAATCAGTGATAACAAACAATATTCAGTAGGTAGGTAGGTTTAATTGATTTTCAATTGAATTATTTCTCCATTCTCAAAACATATTTTGAAAACTTTAACTAAGTGATCTCCAATGAAAGCTTGTCTTCAAAAATATATTTTCATTATTATTTTTTCCCAAAGAAAGTTTCATACCTTCCATAACTCACATTCAAAAATATTTTGTAGAAATACAAGGCTATTCCAGAGATTTGACAACATCGCATCAAACAGCAGTGGCGAATTTCATTATTTTTCTCATTCATTACTGGGTTCAAGCCAGTATATTTCAGTATTTTTCTTTCAGCTCCCGACATTCGAGTTTTTCGACTCTCTGACATTATATATATTAAGTTGTTTACTCCATAAAGAAGATACCTGAAAAACAAATCAGTCTTTACTGGCAAATTTCTACCGAAATGCCTTGAACTCTGATAACACCGCTTCCCTCCCGGTATGCTGTTGTAGTTTGACATCAGCAGTCGGCCATTTCCGTGGAACGTCGTCGACAAACTGAATCGTTCGGTCGGTCGCTGTGCCTTGTGCTTGCCGTTGACTCTATAGCGAGCGGAATGTTTAAGGAAAGAAGACTTTCGGGCCAATAAAATTGGATTTTTCATTTTGTGTTATGTGAAGTGACATATCGACTGAGGATTATGAGTGTTTAGTGCTACAGTGAACTAGTGAAGAGTGTGTTTTTGTGTGAACTCGAGGATTACTCGCAAAAGAGGATTATTCAGTTTTTAACGGCGCTTGTCATCAAAAGGTAGGTTATCTAACGAGAGATGGTTTCATTTCACACTAAGGTTTTTTTAGTAAAACAAATTGTCTTTATATTCGGTTTGTTTTCGTCCATATCTTTGTTCGTCCCAGGAAAAATACTGCTACACATCTGTCCATCTTTGTTCGGTGTTTTCGTCTCTTTCTTTTGATGACGCGTTGGCCTTTCGCTCCCAAGCGGGGTTGCCACGTTAATTTTTATTCCTCGCATTTATTCACATACATTATTGCCCTGAAAAATATTCATATAGAAAGAAGTGTGAGCTTGGTAGTGTATACCAGAATTTTAATTATTTTGGTAGTCAAACGATGCCTATTAAATTATGTGAACTTGCAAAATGTACCCACATAAAAGAATTGCGGCTTTAATCTACTCTCAACACAATCCAATTTTTTTTGCCGATTAGGTGTGTTACTTGACGGTTTCCATGCTCGTCAATGTGTCAAAGAAAGTAAAGTTTGATTGACTCAACGTCTATCAATTCTATCAGTACTTGAGATAATTCTGCTGTGTATACAATATAAAAGGAGATACAAACGAAATACATAGAAAAATGTTCAAAACTTGATTAAAAAATCCATAATATGCTAAATATATCGATATAATAGTACTCAAATGTACAAAACACAATGATTCAATAACTAGACCTTTTCTTGGGTCTTGGTTTAGGTTCTAATTGAAAGGGGGTATATTTTTAGGTTAGTATTTGGGAATATTTTGGCTTTTGCTTCTCCCATTTTTGTTATCAAGATGGAGAAGTAGAAAGCTGAAAATCTGTTTTCCCAAAAACTAATTAGGTCTATAGAGGATACAATGAAAATTTCAAAACCTATTTGTAGATTTATGTCAACTCTATATGTGCGCTACATTTCAAACTTGTATTTCTGAGTAACCGTATTTAAGTTATTAACATCACTCTATTCTAGGAACGGCGACGGAACTGTATTCATGTTTTCACATCATTCAGAAGATTATTCAGTAGATCACAATGAAAATCAGTGTTTCCTCAGAAAAAAACTGAAAGATCTGGCAACATTACTCTCAACTGACAACACGAAGACCTTCGCTCTCTGTCCGACGTAAATATCCGATAATGGCCCTGTCTCTTTTCGAGCGGCTATGTGATGTTCACTATTTCGAGCCGTTTTACCATTCTGTAGGCTGTCCGAAGCCATTTTGATTTTGCCGTCCAAACTTTCGACATTTTTGTTTATCGATAAACAGATTGCTTCACTCTGGGATCCTGGATATAAATTACAGCCGTCGACAGTTAGATTAGCTTGGCAGAGATCCATTATGCTCCTCTGTAATCCATTAATTTGCTGAAATTCTCCAGTTCCACAAAGAAATGAGGTTTTAATGCCTTCTTATTTTTGTTGGGTATGTTTGGATGGAATGGGCCGGAAATATAAACCCTCTTTGGTAGTATTTGATTAGTACAGTGAAATTCGTTCAAAATTTGGAAATGAAACAAAGAATGCAGGGAAGTTGTTTAAACTTTACTCTTTACGTGACAAAAAGCCTCCATTATCAGAATGTCAGGTACGGGAAAGTTGGAGGGTTATGTATCCTGGGGTAGAGAGTATAACTAAAACCAAACATTGAAATTTGAGTAACAGTTGTACGCTTAGGGTACTGGAATTTGGTCAATTGGTTCGGTATACATACTTTCAAGTGCAAAAGTACCGGCAACTTTGAAATATTAAGGAATTTTTATCCTGAATGACCTTTTACATCCCGATTTACCACAGACTAATTCACTTCGAGCAGATTTCCGATTAAAGCTCCATTTATACACATCATACGAGGGAAAACAAAGATATGTTTCTACTTTCTATGTATAAGACACCTTGTGGTGAAAAATATATTTTGAAAGACACTCAAAACCAAAAAGTGAAGAATTTTAATTCGTTTCTGCCAGCTTAATGACAAAGCTAGCTGAACCCACTGATTAGTAAGAAAAGAACATCAAAATTCGACCAGGGAGAGGAAAATGAGCCTAAAATTATGACCTGAAAATAACTGTAAACATTCGAAGTGACTCTGTCAGCTCAACAGGGATTAGAAAAACTACTATTAATGTATTGGTAAGCACTGAATACTACTTTTTTTGTTCATTTATTGTCTCCGACTTCTCTGACAATGAAAACATACATTGTGACTTACCAGAAGGGCCTGAAGATATGGTATTGATATTTCTACTTAAACTCATATTTAGATTACTTGAACACTAGATCAAATTTACGTTAGGGTCAGAACAATAGAACCAACAGAAGGAATATCTTGATAGGGTTGCCAGAAAAACCTCTAGAAGTCATTGTTCCAGAGACTGAAACGTACTATTCTTTTCTGCATCATTTTAAAAACGAAATAAATATTCTCGAGTTTCTCTTTTAGTTTGCAACACGTAGCTTTACGTTTTCTTCTTTTAATTTAATTGGATTAATGGCAGATAATCCAAGTCTAATCCCACTTTGGCAATAATCTATTCAAAGTTTATTTTAAGACACCGGCAGGTAGCCAAGATACTTTTCAAACGATTCAGACGACTTTGAATTGTGAAGAGGTAGGAATTAAAATTTTATCTTTGTTCTTTTCGAGGTTCTTTCTTGGATGTCTGGTTTTAATGTGCTGATTATGAAAGAAAGATAGCATTTGTAGATAAGAAAATTAACACTTGATATTGTTTTCATAAACATTAGATTCAGTAATGTAATTTTTCCGAATATTATACAAATTGCGTACCGATTCCAATTTTGGATGCGAAAACGTGGAAATGGGCCTATTATAACCACTTCTGTTCGAAACAATGACGTTATTTTGAATTGCGAACAGTTTTAATCAGTTAGACGTCAAACAATAAATTTCTGGCCGACGTCCAATAACAGGTTCGATTACATGTTTCATAAATCTTACTTAATTAAATTTAATTTAATAGAAACAAAGGTGCATTTGTTACTATTGAAATGATTCACATACTTTTAATACAAGATGCATATACAAGGAGATTCACGATGACGTTTCGAGACGTTTCGGAAAACCAACGTTTTTTTAAATGATTATGAACAGTGATTCATTACAATCTGTTCGAATGAATCGTCCAATTGAATGAATTGGAAAGCCGCAAAGGGAACTGTGATTTCGAAATCCTACCAATTATTTCGTCTGTGGAGTATTCTCACGATCTTCGTGCTTTCGGTAAAAAATCCGTCTTCATGTTGAAATGGAAATATTCACGTCGAGCCGAACGTTTACATGCCACTTGTTTGACTTATTCGTGTCTTGAACGGACCGTTTGCATAAATTACCGATCCGATTTATATTCAGTGAGTGGACATTCTAGCCGAGTGAGTAGGTAGGTAGATATTGCTCTCGTAGCGACCGCCAACTGAAACCTTGACCCTAAAAATAGCGCTAAATTACACCTGTCTAATTTAATTGAAATATCTCTATGAAGCCTGTGCATTTTTATAGCCGATAAATTATAATAAATCATTCATTAACGCTTTAAGAGTACCATTTTAATCGTTCATGAATGCGGCAAATGGCGGTGGATTTATCTGACGGATTATAATGAGAAAATTGGTCGCCTTACTACTCGATCCAGGGACATATGAAAGACTCAGTTGGGACACGACCTCCGGGATTTTAAGAAAAATGAATATTATTATCAGTTAATCAATTCTTGGAGAGAACACGAAAAGCATACAAAAATATGAAGTATTTTCGCTGCTTACCAAAAATCCATAAAGACAATGTGCCACTTGACCTATCGTAACTGCAATAGGTTAACAAACTTATGAGTTGGCCAAATGCTTGACAACCCTACTCTAGCCATTTATAGGAAATACACAGTCATTCTTTAAGGACTCGGGACAACCATATTGTTGGCCGTGCAGTGTGATGACATGTTCGTAGTATGGCAAGATGGTGAAAAGAAACCAAACAAAGTTCTATTATATCTAAACTCTCTCGACCCAAAAATGCAATTCACAATGGAACGAGAAACCCAAAAGACTCTATCATTCTTGGATGTTCTTGTGAACAGACATGAAGATGGTATATTGAACCACAGAGTGTAGTGGAACCCGACACACACAGGCAAGCACTTGAGATAATTAAAACGTTGGTTGAGAAAGCATGACGTATCTGAGAAACTCAAATCACCTAAAATGCCTTCAAAGGGAATGGGTTTAGCGAAGAATTCGAGCGGACCCAGGAGAGAAAACACCAAAGTAACCCCAGCTAGGCTGGGATCAGTTTGTCCAACATTCTTTTGAACAGTAGTAGGCGCATTATAAATGGCAAATGTTGAATTGTTGAAATCCCGCGGTTTATGGGGTCAGCTTCTTTGTCAGCGTTCTAACACTACCATTTCAGTCATTCAAAAACGTGCCGTAATGTTGGTGAGTGTATCGAATTTAGAATATAATTTGACGATCTAAACGTTGACAATGACAGACCGAGAGAAACTTGTAAATAGAACCATTGAGTCCATCATTCTTTGCCAAGTATCAGGCGCATTCTAGATGCCAAATGGCATTCGTAGGAATTGTTAATACTCTATGTGAAGTAGGTTTGCGGGGTCTTTTTTTGTTAGCTAAAACAGCACTTTTCGGATGTACGGTTTTCTTGACAAGTCATTTCATACTAGATATTTATTTTTTAATTTTTTAAAATGTTTTTGATGCATAATCTCTTTGAAATTCGTTTTTCTTTTGTCTACCTATATCCTTGGAAATGTTCAATCCGACTCAGTAGAGTTAGAGTATTATTACAGTAATCCTTTGAAAGAAATCATTATTGAATTCAGTTATATTTGCTTGATAGTGTATCATTTTAAGTCAAAAGTGACAATTAAACAGTTGAGTTCACTCTGCAAAAATAAAGTGGTCCTTTGAGCCGGATATATACGGTTTTCTTATCATTGATATGTTCTCGTTGACCCTGAAATACCGAAGCTATCGCCAAAAATATTTTGTGTATTATGCTCTTTAAAACGCTGACATATTGTAGGTCTACATTTTTAAATCAACTACATTCAGCAGCTTTCTTTTACTAAGGACAACTTTGGACTAATGAAAAGTTGGTTTGGGGTGATAACGTTCGGTGCTACAAGCAATCAACAATTGATTTCCTTATCAAAAGTCTTTATTTGCGCTAAACAATACACAGAACATTTGAGATTTTTTCGACAGTGCATGTCCGTAGGAAATCGTTGTACAATGGAACCACTGTTATGAAAACAGTCATAAAATCATAATCCAATTTTGTGTAGAGTTGTAAATCTTCCTTGTCTACAAATTCAGGCGTCACTTGAGGCAGAAAATGGCCCTCATCAAACAACTACTATTGTTCTACTACTATTATGCAAAGTCCATAAGTTTTACAGTCATTGTGGCTTACTTTCAGATTTTTCTTTTTGCGAGTTCATTCGAGCTTTGAACGAAGCTTCACAAAAAGCCTGTGGCAAGCTTGTCGTTCAAAATTCAAAAGCCATTATTCAACGCTCGCAAAGCATTATGAAATACTTGGCGGAAACGCCATAATGAACAGGAAATTGGGCAGCTGACGAATGCAATCTAGCGTTGTGGTATGAATTTTGATACGCCTCGTATCGTATGTCGGAGTGTTGGTGTTGTATGTGTGTGTGTGAACTTGCGAGTTAATTTCTTACAAATGTGGGTTCGGTTGTTGTGTCATGGGTAATTAAGAGAAACGCCAATCAAGCGATTCCTATGTCTATTCGCGGAGAGTTGGGGCGATTTCAATTGGCTTATTAACGTCAATGATTAAAATTATAAATCTAATCGAATGATATTTTAATAACAAAGTCAGTTTTGAAAGTTGAGGGTAAAACATTCTAAATGCTATAATATGAAAGCAATCTGTATCTTCTGCCCAACACTATTTCAAAAGCAAACCTGCCGAACAAGAATTGAAAGTTATTATTTTCAATTGAGGAAAACATCGAATTTACCAGGATTCTAAGGGCGTTTGTTTTTTCACATACAGAAAATAAAAATATGTTCAGAATGAACTTCGTTTTGTTATAAGAAATATGGCCATACTGTCAATACGGATTTATTACCAGCTAGTTCAGTAAATAATTTCGATAAACACTCTATCTGGAGTTCACCATTGTTGTTCGGAAATGAAATATCTTCATTGAATGGTGTTTTTTTGTTTCGTTATAAAAAACTGATGTTCAGTAATTTTCTTATGTGCTCAATTGAAAAACAATGAAATTTCAGTCAACACTTTCCATTTGATGGCGAGGAATGTCGCGTGAAGAATATTATACTTGAATAATTTAATCATATATTGTTTTCTTAATGATTTCAGTGTTTGATCGAACATTTTTACACATTTTTACTGCTACCTAATTATATTTCCTCTTCACGAACCAACTATTCTACGCCCGTAATTCATTCACCTCATGAATCAGATGATAAAAAGATGATAAGCAGAACAAATATATCATTCTAAACAGCGAGTGTTATACGAAATTGGCACCCAACGTGGGGCTTCATAATATTCACATACATGGATGGACTTATTCTATTTTTGGTGCATTCGATAAATACGTTTTACGCAAAATTGACACCCAACGTGGAGCTTCATAGTCTTCATATTCAATGACTTATTAATTTTTAAGTACATTCGATAAATTAGTTTTTCCGTAATATTTAACAGTTTATATCTTTACCCACAATGTGTTTTATGCCTTTATATTTGCCCAAAACTAAAATGTTATTCATAAAATAAATAATTCACCTAGGTATGTAGAACTATGGCAGCTGTTCAGTTAGTTGAACAATCACTATTGAGAACGCGACACCTATTCTGAGACTCTATGGAATTTTTGTAAGACGTTACTTCAAGCGAGTGTCTTGTGGGTCTCTCACTGTAAAAGATTCCAATGGTTGTAGTGTCAACAAAAAATGCCCATTGAGAGCCATCACATAGGTATGTGATGAGCTTAGGAATGTTATAAAAAATTAATAATAATAATAAATTTATCAAAGGTATTGGTTGGTATCGGAGTGTGATCATCATCAGTGCGAAACAGGTAATGGGACGAATGGGGCAATGGGACGAATGAAAAATATCAACGAACCCTATCTAGATTCACATACATTGCTCAAAGTGAACGTGTTTTCTACTATTAAGCCCGCTTCAAACATGTGGACCACATAAAGTATCACTGGAGTTAATGTTATCTTGAATAATTGTATTAAAACGAAAATGTTAATTATTGTTATTGAAATGTTTGCCTCTCGGATTATTGAAAAGATAACCAAAACTTTTTACAATGTAGACGGTGCATTTTCTAATCCAAACGACATTCTTACAAATTAACAATAGAAAGAAATCTTTTCATTTCTTCTATCAAAATTAGTAAATATATCATCACAAAAGTTTTCTGCTCTCTGCAACTTTTATTTGTAAATAGCGGTGTCTTTAGATAAATATCTTTACGCGTTTCAACATGAACGTGATATCAAAACATCTCGACCCCCGCCGAGTGAATTTAATTGACCCCAGTGTATGTAATGCTTCTGTGAAATATGAAATATAAAGACCTCCTCGAAGACAGAAAAAGAAAGAGAAAGACATGTGTTTACGAATATCAGTACCTTTTCGGTTTTACCAAACGACAAAACAAGTTTTCTACCTACCTGGGGAACGGAACAGATAAACTGGGTATAATCAGTGACTAATTTTCATGATTTATTTATTTCGGAGGCAAATATTGAAGGGATCGGTTTTATTGAAATAGAAGGTCCTAATGTCATTTTATGGACTTTCGAGATTTCAGGCAAACGAACGTCTTTTATAATGTCGTTTTCATTCTGAATATGTAGACTATTTTTGTACCGGATTAACATGAAATTCGGTAGAAAGAACCATGTGTAAATCATTTCAAACGATTATTTTAAATTGGGTATTCATTTTATAGTGAAATCACACCTTGTTTAACAGAGTATGCCATGTTTTTTTTGTCAGGATGATATGAAGGGTTATTAAATTTTGCTTATTACAAAGGGTCTTCCAACAGGAACCTCCGAACTTTGACAGTTGATAACGGCCATCTTGTTGAAGCTACATCTGTCAAATTAGTTATTTATTCAGTCTGTTTTGTCAAATCACCATGCACAGATATAGCATTCAACAACCAGCGATATCACTCTGGAAAATCGTGTTAATTTAAGAGCGTTTAATATTGTTCAGCATTAATCATTTGCTTACGTAAATTGAACAGTTGTAATCATCAAATCTAAATACAAGTATTTATATGACAATGTTGATTGTACTATGAGTGGGTACTCAATGTAGACATTTTTCGGAATACTTATTTTCATGCATTAAAAATTACTAGTATCATGTAACCATAATTTTTCTGACAGTTTCACGCTTTGAATAACACATTTTCAAGGCATATAACGACTCGATAAAAACAGCATTTTTCAAGAGTGTGACGTGCATCTTCAGTTCGAGAACTTTCCAATCTATCAAAACTCCGAGAAATCCACTTTTATGAGTTTCTCTGTTTTCAATGACTATTTAAATTTATGGTAATGTTCTTCTTTAGTTTACACAAATTCATTAGTCTATGCGTCGAGTATAATTAATCTCCGAGAAGAGCAGGCAAATAACGTTTTAACGTAATTTGGAATCCTCAATGGCCGTCTAATGAATCTCTATTGACAGTCGTCTTGACAATCCCGTCGCGATACAAGTTTTCAAGAGAGTCGAACTTTTGAAGACGTCTCTTCCAATATTTGTTGTTTCTCATTATCTCTGTTTATTATTTCATCACGTTCAAGCTATTATCTCGTAGTTCTGTAAATATTGGAAATTGTAAACGTTGAAATGAGGGGAAGTTACTTGCACGTTTGAGACTATTAACACAAAAATGAACAGACTTACATGATCACTTCGCAAGTTTGATGGTTGTTTTCTACTTAACAAAATATCTCACTATACTGATTTAATTCAACCAAACATTTCAAAAATGGCTAAGTATTGTTCATGAAAAATTTGGAAAGGCAAATTTCAGAGGCAAATGTCGAATCCTTTATCTGAAGAGTTTATGGGTTTAGATCACAGAAGATATCAACAAGACACTTTTCTATGTCAATTTCAATTTAATATGAGGTTAGTAGTAATTAATGTCTAATATTAAGGATATTTATCGATGAAACCATTGATATGCTCTCTTTGCTTATTGACGAAACATTCCAGAAAGGAATATGCAAAAACTTACGAAAATCCGCTGGGTATTGCGTTAGGTTTCCCTGTTAATGAGGTTCAAATGCTAAAAATGGGAGCCGGTTCATCCATTTCATATAATTACCACTTCTAAATAGATCATTTGTCCTTGCCGCAGGTCACAGAATGAATTTATAATATTTCTCATTTGAAGCCCTCTCAGCTGTCTTATTCAACAAGTCCCGATTGTGATTAATGGTAATTATAATTGAATTTGAATAAATATCTAATTAACTCGGTTAACGCATAAAATGTGGTAACTCGTGAGGTAAAACTCGACGAAATATCTACGTCTACCTGCTGCGCCTTCGATCGTATTTCAAAGAATATAATTAACCGCATTTTTATGCTTGAGAACCGTGGATTTATTGTTTCGAGTTTTTTTTATTGACTCACACAAAAACACTCGCAGAAAAGCTACGTGTCGCTTGAAATCGTAATCGAAATGGAATCATTGTTTTTTTCTTTTCCAGTCTAACACAATTTTTCAGAAACAATTATTCTTTTTTCTGCATTTTCCTATTTGGAAATATGTTTCGTTTGTATCTTTATTTCATATTTATTTGGTTTATTTGGTTCAATGTTAGTTTTACTGTTATACTACCATCATTTATCAATTGTGAAGAATTTGGAAAAACGAAAACAAGTCTGTATGTTCACGTTTATTATGTAGGAGAGAAATCGATACTTACTTAAATTTATCGGCAGACACTGAATACATTCAGTAAATGAAACAGAGTACCCTTCGGGTTAAAAACTGCACCAACCACATGGCAAAGTCTAATTAGCATTGCAAAGTATTCATTCAATCGCCAATGATTATAAGTAAATGCCATTCAGATCTTGGTAGCCATTCTCTAACATTGTTGTTGTGTTAATTAGGCGAGTTCTCAAATTCACCAGGAACATTTCGATGGATTGTTTCAACCAATAGATATGTGCTAATGTTGCGAATGAATCAATGACTGAATCCATTTGTCTAAACAAGCACTCGACAAAAATCCGAGGATCTCAGTAAGTAACGTTCGAACTGGGGTATACAAAACAAATTACTCTTCAATTGTTGTAGGAGAAAAATCGATACTTACTTAAATTTATCGACAGACACTTTGAATACATTCAGTAAAAAAACAGATTGCCCTTCGGGTTAAAAACTCCGCCAACCACATGGCAAAGATTAATTAGCATTGCAAGTATTCATTCAATCGCCAATGATAATGTATAAGTAAATGCCAGTCACGTCTTGGTAGCGATTCTCTAATATTGTTTTCGTGTTAATTAGGCGAGTTCTCAAATTCAACAGTAACATTTCTATGGATTGTTTCAACCAATAGAAACGCGCTAATGTTCCGAATGAATCAATGCTGAATCCATTTGTCTAAACAAGCACTCTACAAAAATCCGAGGACCTCAGTAAGTAATGTTCGAACTGGGATATACAAAACGAATTACCCTTCAATTGTTGTGAAAGAAACAAAGCAGTGTCCCTGTTACCGGCGACACCCATTAGCCTCTTCTCGAATATCCCGAGTAGGTAGAAAACGTGTTTGTTGTTGGTTGAAAATAAAAAGAGACGTCTGGCACTCACTATGTGTACCCATAAACACTTGTCTCTTTCGCTGTCTACGAGGTCTTTCATATTTCATTCCCAACAGAAGCCCCACTGTTGGTTAAATAAGGGTCAATTAAATTCACTGCGTGGGTGTTTGTGTTCGTATATCGTCGATCTCGGTTCATACGAGAAATATTCGTAGAGGGACATCTCTGAACAAGTTTATGGCGCCTTTTTACTACAATAACATGAGTATGTTTTATAGAGTGGGACTAATGACGACTTCAATTAAAGATAAACTCCTGAAGAAGTCGTAAAAATATTATTTAATGAAATATGAATTTCGAATTCTATTTGTTTGAAGAGTTTTTCAAGCGACAAATTGTCGTATTTTTCCAAACATTTCCTCTTCAACGGAGTACTTATGTTGAATCTGTCATTTTTTAAAGTTTCATTATATTCCAATCATAGGGTAACTTGGCATCCAAAAGTTATAATGACTGTTTATTCAGCAGAAAGTATTATGTGAAAGTATATGTCAATGTTTATTGTTTGAGATTTTTTGAGTTTTGAGTGTCTTAATTCGAAGATGCAAAGAAATTATATGGACCATTCCCTATGTGAAATAATTTGATGAAAACAGTCAATCTACAGCACTCTTGATATTCTTCATAAAATAAAGAGAACCAGCGTACTTCGGCATTCCATTCACAGAGGCGCTGACCGCACACCAATGCTCACAATTGATATTCAATCTATCATCATGTGTACAATGCTGGGCCAATGTTTTTGAAAAAACAAAGGCGAATGCATCTTTGCATCTTTCTTAATTATAATATTTCCGATAGACTTGAATATCTTAATGACACACTTCCCTGTTTTGTGCTAGTTACATAAATGACTGTCAGTTAGAAACCATATTCACTCCATCACAAACTCGATAAAAGCTACAATAAAAAAACCCACGCGATCCAATAAATCACCTCCCGACGAAAACAGCCTATTTCCATCCGCCGAGAAAATTAAAAAAAAAACTCGTTCCTTCGCGTCCGTCTGCTTCAGTATTCTCGAAAAACAACGTCTTTTTGCGTGTTCGTCCTTCATAGTCGATCTTGATCATCGTCGAAACGACTCGCAGGAGGAAATACTACCAATGCCGAAAACATCGACTGTCGAGCGTACTTCACTTCGAGAGTCTTTGTACGAAAAATCGATGAGCATGTTGCCGATCTGCCAGTAATTGTCGTATCTGTAATTTCACCCTCCGTGTTGCAATTTGAAAGTAATAACGAATGTTCTGGATTATGTATGGCACTACTAGTACTTATTGGCCGTTAAACTCTCAACGTTATTTGAGAGTCATCGGAATTTTTAAATTTATAAGTATGGTACTAGGTTGTGAAATAAATCAAGAGCAAATATGGCAATTATTTCAGTTGTTTAGTGTTTAGCAGAATTACCAATTTTTGCGTCACTATACAGGGTGATTCTAACTACGGTACGAAACTTCACAGGCAATTATTTTAGTTGTTATGTGTTCTTTTGTTCGATACCATGTAATATTCTATCGTTTTAAGCATAAAAAGGAAATGATTACAAACACATTTCAAATCATGACTACACGTGGCTTAAACCAGATAAAAACTGACAAGCAACACGAAATGCTGAACATACTGTATTTTCTGTTGGCATTGATTAACTACAATGGAATGAAACGATATTATATATAAATCAAATTGTAAATTATAGCTTTTTATTATATGTAATATGATGTTAGTTGAATCTTTTTAAAAAGTGTCCCCACTCTTTCTGCAAGTCATTGTCATAAATCCAGATTTCATTGCCAGTAATTCCGATGAAAGTACTGGCAACCCTGTCGATGAGACCTATAGAGAGAGAGAGAGAGAGAAATAGAGAGGCGGTTGAGAATGTCGAATTCGGCTACTTTGTCGAAACGAAAGAGAATGCACTTTATCACTACGTGGAATAAACATGAAAAGATCTTGGTGAAAGGATTAAAGTCTAGAAGCGCGTGGTATCGATTACTGCTATTATCTTAACATGAAAAATCGACTTTGTACACCTACAAGTTTGAGATGTGCTATATCCATGATGATCAATTCGACAGAAAAAACTTCACGTCATAGTCCAGGCCGTCTGAGGGGGTGAAAAGCGAAAATGGGATGAAAATATTGAAACATTTCGTAATATGAAAAATCGACTTGGTACACCTACAATATTGAGAAATATTTTCCAGGCCGTCTAAGGGGGTGAACATGGGGTGAAATCATCATAACATAACAACATGTCTCGATATTTTAGGTGTACAAAGTCGATTTTTCATGTTACAATTTTTCATATTTTAATATTTCCGCCCTATTTTCATCCCTTGAGACAGTTTAATAAACTAGGACGGTTCTTTTTTCTTCACTAAATAATAATAATGATAATAATCCTTTATTCTCCAGAAGGACAATGCAAGTAGTGTATAGGAGTAGTCGCTTATCTAAAATTAACAGAACACAGTAACATTCAGTTAAATTGTATATAACAGAACAGTATAGTAATGGTAAACAGTAAAAGTAAAATATAAAAAAAATATAATAATATAAAAGTACATACTCAGTTATTTGTGTAACACATATATACATATACAGACATATATAAATATATATACTTATACACATATATTCATATATTCACCCAAATACACAAATAACAGACAAATCATAAAGGATTTACAAATACTTATTATAGTTCCTGATCGACTTTATAATAACATCTTTCAATAAAAAAAATGTTTGAGACATTTTTCAAAACATGTTAAGGTTTGACTCTCTCTTACAGAGTCTGGTAATTTATTAAATAATAAAGGACCTAGTGAGTTTTTAGATAATTGGACCCCAGAAAAGGGTATATTTAGCTGATTTTTTATTCTTGTGTCATGTTTATGAATGCTAGATCTGGTTGAAAAACTGTTATAGTTACTAAATACACACATCGGAAAAGTCTAGGGATATTTTTATAACATACTAAATATCATAAAAATGAATGCATGAGGTCGTTTATATTTCGATTAAATTGGTACA
>WOGM01000034.1:0-20023 GCA_015342125.1 Leptinotarsa haldemani | reverse complement strand
TACGACGTCATTCGGGAACACGTGGGCTAACCCCCTCAGAGAGTCTTCCAGTGGGACATTGGTAAACAAGGACAGCACATCGAAGCTGACCAGAATATCTGTCGGCTCCAGTCGGCTTTGGTATCAGTTTTTCTTTCAAGAACCACACCATCAGTCTCATAACTAAATATGACTGGCCCCTTTATGCGAGTTATTCAGATGACTGAACATTTATTAAGATTGAATTATAATTTGTTCTTCAAACTCCAATCTAAGATATTATTTATATCCTTTTGCAGATATGTACAGTCTCGGACTGTTTGGACTGATTTGAAGAGTTTCAAATCATCAGCAAAAAGAAGACAGTCCGAATATTTCAGAGTTGATGGTAAATCATTCATGAAAATTATGAACAGAACAAGGACCTAGATTTGATCCTTGTGGTACACCTGACCTAGCTGGAAATTTATCTGAAATTTTTTCATTATGTTTGACAATGAAAAACCGATTTTGAAGAAAAGTTTTCGTTAGTTCTAAAAAGTTCCTTGAAATTCCATATTCACTAAGATTTTTCATCAGAATATCCATCAGAATTGTTCATTTAGCTAAAAATAAATATATAGCTCACTTCATGGACAAAGTCTATATAAATAATTGATCAGCTTGAAATCTCAATTATGTTGGGCCTGAAAGAATTCGATTTCACATATGTTGTTCATCACATATTATAGAGGCTCTATCAATAGCAGACTTCAGACACAATGTCATAATAATAGTGTTCAGTTGCAGAAGGAAAATGATAAATGGCTTTCAAGCAAAAACATGTGTAATAGCAAAAGCGAACTCTATTAGTAATTACTTAAGCAAAACAAATGTCTGAATTCGAGGATAAATGCAGTTTTAAATTTATATAAAACTGTAGCAAAAATATTCCTCAAATGTTATCCAGAAAGCAATGCGACGAGTTTTGTTAAGCTTATTATCTCAACTTCCACCAAATGTTCTTCAATGTAAATTGTTTCCACTTTGTGGTCACTTAAATCAACCAAAAATCAAACTGCAAGCTATTCACACATATTTTCTCACCTCTAATAAAGAGCAGACATTAAAATGTTTCATCATAGTTGCTATGCTGAAAAATTCAACAGTTATCTTGGCTGGTATACAAAACATTTATAAGCATTTCAACAGCACCGTTCTCGATGAATTGTTTAAATATAATACCAAGTACTCAAAAATGATTAGTAAAAAACAAAATTTTGTTCGACGTTATCAACCTTTCAGAGGTAGCGTATACATTTTATAACACTGACAGTCTGTTAGATCAAAGTTCAACAATTTATTATTTCATTTTTGACAATTTGGGCTCATACTCGGTTTTTTCCAAAAATCTGTTCGTTTTAATGTCATGTGATTTTTTTGTACTTCCGTATCTTAATAAATCTTTATTCTGTTGTGACTTGGTATATACTGGCCCAATTTGAAATTGGGTTTTTTTGGGTATCAATAAAAAATATACTTCATTCTCTTACGTTTGTATACAGATTGTTTTCTATCAAATAAACAGCTTACAATTTCAATGCCTATTTCTAAGAAAACCACATTGACCATTCAAAAGCAAACTGTAGTTTTTCAAAAAATTTAAAATTCAATTATTGATTTTTGTCAATAATTTCTGTAAATATAGGAAAAAATTATAATCGGTAAATCATTTATTTTATTATTTTGTAAAACCCATACAAATTTTATTGATGCTTACCTGCGCTCTGCTATTGATAATCTGCCGGATTTTGTTTGCTTTCAGTTGGGTAGTTTGCGAATTACCGATATTTTGATGGGAAAGTTTGGCATTTAACGAATCCAAAAAACTTTGACCTGGACCAATTTTCTGCTGCGCATACTTATTCATGGGAGCATTGACAGCGCTTTGGTCTTCGGAATGTCTCCTCGAAGTTCTCGGGCTGAGCTGTGGAGCCAATTTGGCGCTGAGCGACGCTATGAAGTTTGAACCCACACCTCCTGGACCTATAAAGACGGTGGTTTCAAGAATGTGATCGTATATTACTTTAATACTTTAATAAATGATAATCGATGGTCTTTACATAAATAAGGGGCGATGATCTGGTATCCCATTTATAATTCTCACATACAGCAAATTGAAGCTGTCCAAAGAAAGTTCTTGAAATTCTTGTCTATCCGCAATAATTCCTTTCAGTTATCACATGACACCAAGTTTTTGGGTGTTGACATTAATGAATGGCTGAACTGGTCACAACACATAGAGGAAATCTCTTCGAAGCTTGGAAAAGTGTCCTATGGACTGGGAATAATCGGTAGACATCAAAAAAAGCAAGTAGCTTTATCTCTTTACATTGTAAATTTTGAATCTGTCATGAGATACGGAATAATTTTTTGGGGATCCAACAACAAATGGAATAGTTGTTATACAAAAAAGGGTAATGAGAATAATCAATTACAAACATTATAAGGACTCTTGTCGAACAGTTTTTAAGAATAATATCATGACTGTATATGCTCTGTATATTTTTGAATGTTTGATGTATTTGTTTAATAATAGAGAACTTTTCAATCTAAATGCTACAGAACACGAATATAACACTAGGAGGTATGACCTCATGTATCCATATCATACGTTGAGACTTACTGACTTACTCCCTATTATGTGGCAATGAAATTTTACAAGTTACCAGTAGGTACTTGTTAGACATTCTGATAGTAGCAATCAATTTAAAAAAACGTCAAAAAGATACTTGTAGATCTAGAACTCAATTGTGTTGAAGATTATTTAAAACATTAGTTTTGAAATATAATTGTGTGTGACGTCATTTTATTACATGTTATAATTATTTTTTATACAAATAATTGTGGCATTTTCTAAAATAAACATTACATTATCATTATTATTGAATTAGCAACATCAGAGGCTGATCAAAACTATATACACATCAATATACTATTGATGTTTAAAATGCTAGTTTAAATAACAATCCTGTCCACTCATTCTGAATAGTGTTTAATATATGGAATTGATGCTATTACCTGGGAATCTAAAAAGCTAAATTCAGTTGCACTTGCATCCTGTGGAGCTCAAAACATATTTTGGGAATGAATTTATTGGATGAATATAGCAGTTCTCGGCAGTTATATCTAAAAATCGCGAAAGTTATTTCCATTTATAAAAACGGTTTTCAAACCGCATTACCTTCCTCGGGCCAATTTCACTGCTACCGTCGCCTTCAAAAACTGTGGAGAGAACTATTTATAACAGACTCAACTGTTTCTCAAATCAATATAATATCCTGACTCTGAATCAGTATGGATTCAGGAAATAATTTTCAAAGAAACTAACAATCTAATGCCACTGAAAATATAAATATTGATAAGATTACTCTGGTAAGCTTATATTTTGACATTTCGAAGTCGTTCAATCTAGTACATCATGACATACTACTACAAAAACTAAAAATCTGTGGCATCGGAGAAATATCCAATGATTTCATTGCTTTCTATTTGGCAAACCGAACCCAAGCCATCTGCATCAACGAAAATAGTAAAACATATTATTCAAGAAAAACTAATATAGATGAGTGCTGCAGGGCTCGATATTTGGGGGCAATCTATTTTTCAATATATGTCGATGACCTACCAAAAAACTGTCAATACTGGAGCGGTATACCATTTTGTATATGATATATCAGTAATAACCTGTGGGGGAAATAATGCTGAGCTATCGGGAGAATTCCTTGAAATCAATATAAATGAAACAGCTATGATGATGTTTGGTAAATGCAAAACGTATCATCAATTCCTTCATGCTAAATTAAATGATGAATCTATTCTGATGATAGATAAAATAAAATTTCTAGGTGTTGCACTTGACGCTTGTCCTAATTGAAAAATCACATTAATGTAGTGAACAGACAGCTTGATTCGTGGGTTAATTTAATGTATATGATATCAAATATCAATCAACAGCCTTAAGCTTTACTACTTCACACATATCCAATCAATTATCACATATGGAATAATTTTTTGCAGTACATCCTCTAGTGCAGACAGAATATTTATCACACAAAAGAGTAAAATATGATGCATGCTGAAACTTGGATGCACATGTTCGTGCATGAATCTTATCAGAAAACCTGTTTGTCAAAAGGCATCCCCACTTTTTTGCTCGTAGTTATGACTCAAATACTAATGACAGGGAAATGAAAACCAGATGGCAAAATAACCTTGCCATACCCACTAATTAATCCACTGGTACTTACAATAAAGGCATATAAATGTCTACCAACCGACATAAAGATTATTAATGGTATAAAGGACTTCTGAAAAGCTGTCATAACACATTTGTCTTTTGGTTGTTAACGTCCCTGAGATGATTTTTTTGAAATTTTTTTTGTTTATTTTACTTCTACTGATTGTTTTTCATTTGATTCATACTTATAACATCCTATTATCACACTTTGATAATGAAATTTTTTATTTATATGCTCATTTCTTTCTTCCTGACGTATCATGTACTCTATATCGTCGGTCCCAAAGCAAAACCACGAATGTGCAAATTCTTCATTCTGAAAAAATAAGGGTTGAATTTTCTACTGGTACTGTAAAATTTAAAAATAAGTCACATTGGCGGTTTTTTTAGTTATGCAAATGCCCTATAAAGGTTTATTTTTAAAATTCGTGGTTTTGTCATAGGAAACAACGTAAAACTAAATTTAACTATGCACACAAGTCAAATTTGATATTTTTTCACATTCGTGGTTTTGCCTTAGGACCGACGACATGACAATGAAGAATCATTTTACTGGTCCAAGGACCAGATAATTTCAGCAGAATTTTCAGAAGCACATATTGTATTGAAATATAAAAGTTGTACCATACTTCATATTCAAACCTTTGTATATAGACTACTATATACAAAGTTCAAACTAAAACTTTCATGCAAATGTATTCATATACTTACACATATATTTTTCAGACTCTATGCAAGAAAAAATTAATTCAAATCTATAATCTCATATCCTCTTAACTGATGAGGATTGGCTTATGAGATAGCATGGTATAACACTGCAATCCATTTGACTTTGCATTCACATTTAGATGTTCCAGATGGATTTTGCACAAGTTGACTGATACTCAAAAAAAAGACCAATACAACAACCATATACAACATTGTTACATGTAATGAAACACAGATATATTTGTATGGACAGAAAACTGAGGAAAAATCTATTATTTTACACTATTTCTTGAAAAAAGTTAATCCTGAAAGGTGAAGGGCTTTTCTGTTTATTTCAATTTCTTGAAAAGTTATTGATCCCGGAAAAGGGCCCCCGGCTATAAAACAAACAATGGATCCCTGCAATTCCCTAAAATGTTGACTCTTACCGGTTTTCATTTAACCACCATAATTTAATATTGTGATAAGCTCATCATCACGATGAATTACTCTTGTAATATGATTTACTGATGAAATAATAAACTAATCTATGATGACACATTGAAATAATCTCAAATATTGACCTCATTTCCTCAGTTTTATATTCCTCCAGTATCACAAAATAAATTATGTTTAGGCATAGAACTTGTCTGTTATATAAACACTCTTTCATGTCTCTAATTTTCATATTTTTATCAAATTTCATCAACATCAAAATTGAACATGAATTTCCAATTTTTTTTTCAAAATCGTGAAATGACTACATTTTATTAAAAGTGATGTTCGTAGTATAGCCTACCAATAAAATATATTATTCTCTTCAGAATATTCATTTTAGTTGCAACCGATATTGAATAAATTCGCTTAATGACGTAAAAAATAAAAAACAGTATACTGATGCATTTTATATTTATGTACATAAGATCCAGCTTGAATAAAAATATTTGATTTTTCAAAGGAAATGAAAAAATCAATCAAACAAAGAAAAATAAGTTACTGCATTTTTCATTTGAAGGAAATTACTAACTAAAACAGTTGTTCCGTCGCTCTTTCTAAATCCCAATTAAAAGAGGAAAGTGCTACTCTAGCTTCGTTCTCATCAATTCCCATATCTACAAGTCTTCTAATCTTGCTATCGCAATCACTATTTACATGTGGACCTGGAAATTACAAACATAATTAGATAAATAGTGAAGCGAAAATTAGTTTTTCTAGGAAAACGATGCTGCAATTCCCACTTTTAACATATTCTCCGGAAATGCTGAAGATTTGCATAACTTATTTTTGTTCTTTTGTTAAACATACTAGTCAGAAAATGGTGAATGTCAAAATTGAGGAATACTCTCACTACATATTCTTTATATTTTTTCTTTACTAGTTTATTTATTTTCTTAATATTTGGATATTTCAATTGAATCCTTGACATTCAAGCTTAAGGGTAGAATGTTGTTCATCAGTGAACACACAACAGGTCTAATTACATAAAAACAAACAGTAAACTGAAATTATAGGTATATATGTAGGTCTAAACTGAGTGGGTCTATTCAACCTTCTACTGCAACCCGCAAGGATTTATTGTGGCTCACACCTACTTGAACTTTACCAAATAAATCCAACTTCTCAACGAGACCGATTTATTTATTTGGCAAATGATCTTTCAAGTTAGTTGGCAATATAGAGACTCTGCCAAATGCTGAAAACCTGATTTTACAGTATCAAGAGATGTAATTGAAGATCCAAAGAATTCTGCTCTTTCCAAGACCAAATTAAGGTAGATTCTTCATGGAAGCTCAAGTCTTCAAAAATAAGATTGCTGATCCAGTTCTCTTCATAACTTAAAAAGTTGATGATAACTTAAGAACTATTCATGAATATGTGGAGGAATATTTAAGCCTGGAAACAAACCTTTTGAATGAAGAAGATAACTAGAACATTCAAAGATACATGGAAAAATGGTTTATTGAAAAATCTATACAACTACATTTCTCAGTATGATAGTTGAAAAACTGTCTTTGAAATAATGTAAAAAAGTATTTGGAGAAAAACTATTGCTGAACAGTAAACCTACAATCCTGTAACAAAAAAAGATATGGTATATCTTTTTGCTGTTTCTAGGGATAACGAACCCAATAAAATCTGAGTTGTCTTCGATACTGTTGCAAGTTAACAGAAAATGTTTCAAAAACTTCCTGATGAAAGGTTCAAATCTCTATTTCTCTCTTATTAAAATATTATGGCAATTCTGACAGGAAAATACTGTATTCTCCGCAGAGAGAAAATTGAACCAACCTTTTCTGTCATGCTGGTGATTATTTTTGGTGCTGTTTTATCACCCTTTATCTGTCTATTCTGTTAAAATGTTTACCGTTAACTAATTGTCGCCCCTCTACAAACGACAACCCTCAGAAATAAAAAATTGTGAGCTTGGGATTAACGAGCTTTTACTTTTTAACGTGCGATTCCTAGCACGGGTTGGACGATAGAAAATTAAAGCGGTTACCTTCCCTCCCAATACATTAAACACAGGATTGTTTTACAATACCAAGAAGAATATCACGAAACAGCTATTCAGAGGAGGAAACAAAAAAGTTTATTACTTTATGATATCATTTATATTCATCAGGAAGTCTTTAACATTCATGGTTGGACAAGTAACTCAGGGTAACTTTCGAGCAGTGTATCAAAAGAATTGAGAAGAAATATACACATGATAATTACACAGAGGACGTTGAGCCTAGAGTAGACTATTCAAGGATATTATGCAGTTCATTTCAAATTTCAAAAAAACAAACATCTAGTCGAGAAAAGTATATATCTGACAAAAAACCTAATTTTTGTAGGGATTCAAAGAGTTTTATATCGGATCAGATTTTTGTTTCAAACATAATTTCGGAAAACCAAGAAAATTCTGTAATTTCGCAATGACGATGAGTACCATCAAAACTGAATGCGGTTGACATTACTAGAGATGATGAACAACTTCATTTGGACTCAATCAGTAAATGTTATCAAGACTTCGGATTTCTATATTCTGAAAAGAAGAAGCTTTTGAAAATACACAGAAAAAAGTTTATTGCTGGTAAATGACGAAATCAATTTTTCACCAGATATTGGACGAAGCTGAGTACTAATGGTGTGAAAAAGTACAACTGGGTCATTTCACTACTTGTCAAAAGAAAAAAATCAGTAGGCGTGTCAAGCAAGTCATCCAAATTTTTTTGTTGTTCCAAAAAAAGGTTCTCAGAGCATATCTGTGAATCTGAAATATTTTATCTTTGTCTAGTCACTTTTGTGTTGATAATTTGGGATTATAATTTGACATTTCTTTTATATCTGTATTGTTTTTTTTCTGTTGAAAACAAGTTCTTACAAGTTGACGAATATTTTTATATTTAGAAATTTTATAGAAATTAATTATTAATCCACAAACAGATAAAGTGATGTATTTTCTTTCATTGTGCCAACTGTAAGTAAGCCCCAGCATGTGATCTTTCACGTTGAAGTCACTTTTCTTTCTGGTATCCTATTTGTGGTACTCCACCGGTTTCATTGAGTTTTCCATTATTAGATAAGGTATATGTCAATAATTTATATGGATAAATGGATGTGAGTGTTTATATATTATGATCACTGAAATGCTCTTGCACATTTCTCTGAAGCCCAAATCAAATATTATTCTGATATTTTTTTTTTCTATTACAAAGTCTCTATGGATCTTTCCCACATAATAATGTTGCAGGTGATGATGCTAGATACCAGTGCATAACATAAATTACCCAGTTAAGGCTTATGGAATGTTGAGTGAGAGAGTGTTAAAGTGAATTTCTGCAGCAATCAAATGGTAACTGGCCATAGGGTGTCCAAATAGAACAACTTGAACATAAATGGTAAAAGTTATTCAAATACCAAATTAGTAATCAACATGTTTACCTCCAGCATAAGCATTCGTCCAATGCTTTGCTGTTAATTGAAACATCTCTAAATTGTCCTTGTATTGTCTGGCCACAACAGCATCTTGAGGATCATCAGGTTCGGCAGCAGATAGAAGAGCTTGCAACGAAAGAAGAACTGTCCTTAAGGTCATTGCAGCGGCCCTGTGGAAAATCATTCGCATCTATTTTTACTGAAGAATTTCAAAGTCCATACAAATCCAAGTGGTTTCGCACATTTTACAAATGAATTTTCACTGCCACTAGAAATAAATATAGACAAGGTATTTTGAACAACTTACCATTGGTCTTTCAATATATCTAAGCAAATAGCTCCCGTTACTGATGAAATATTCGGATGCCATATTCTTGTTATGAATCGAACCTGAAATAAATAGTGTAATGTAAGTTTACGTAAGATAATTTTGGGTCAAAATTTTCTATAGGTTGCTTGAGCATTTCACTTTTCAACGTAATCTGGAAAGCGGGTGTTTCACAGATACATAAAGTATAGAAGCCACTTTGTACTTTGAAAAGTCTTGAATTTCTTCTCTAGCACTAACAAATTGAAACATGTTCGTGAAAGTTATATAAAACATAAAATGTAGAAAAACATTTAGAAAATTAAGAAATGGAATTATTTCAATGAAGATTTTTCAAACAAAATTTAAAGACTATAGTTACTAATGAATTATTGCCATAATTGCAAGATTTTGATTACAGAAACTGAGAGAAAAACAAGGATATTCGTCTTCCTCATTAGTACGGTGAAAGTAGTTGTATATTTCATTTTTCAAATATTATCGATATATATATTTATATCAATTTTTTTAATACATAACCATTGAAGTGAAGTAGTGGCAGCAATGTGGAACATGGATCACTGTTGGAAGAAAATTCAATATTAGGGAACTTTTTTACCAATTGATAGAACCGTACTAAATGAATCAAACTCAAATAGTGAGAACTACTGAAAAATCAAGAATGAGAAACCTTGAAATATATGGTTCTGCAGAGTTCTTTTCTGGGTTCAGTTTTTTCCTTAATTTGTGTGAACATAAATCAGTTCAAAAAACAGATTTCTATAATTTATGATCCAAATCTTGAAGTATGTGATACAATCGAACTGACAAAGCTTGTTGTATAGAAATAGAAATACATAAATAAAAGTCATCATTTTCAATTCAATCGGAAATGCTTATCGTCATACAAAATAATTTTGTTGACAATGGAAAATTGATAAACAAGGAAGCAAACAGTTATCACAAAAGAACTTGAAGCAATAATATTTACAAGATTGACTTGAAATATCAAAAGGTGTTGAGAAAATAAATATGAAGGCAGATTCTCTTCCACTTATTGAAATATAACAAAATTTACAATAAAATACCAATACTTTAAAAAACACAAATTTGCTGATAAAGCTTTGAGACTAATTTTTATTCACCGTATGAGTCGTATAATTGCGTAGTCAACTTAAACTGTTGATGCATTAGTTGAAGATGACTGCCGCAGTTGTAGTTGAAACTGGAGATTGAGACTAAGGCAAAATCCTGAAACTCATATAATGGTCCCAATTTGTCTTCATACATACTTCTGAAATATATTCAAAAAACACTTTATTGTGAGATTTCACTTTAACAAAATCGCAACATTTGTTTCTTCGGGCGTGTCTTTACTCACAAAGATACACTTTAATATACATTGTCAATAACTATGGGTTATTGATCAAAGAAGTTATAATTACATTGTCAAGTCGAAATAAATAAATCTGAAACAGCACTACTGTTCATTATTCAAATAACTAATATTAAAAGCAATTGCCTGTCAGTAAGATAGTCTTATTTACTGAATATTCAAACTGTTTCTCTACCAGTAAGTCGGTGTGTTTATCAATAGTTGTTAAATTATTGAAGTTCAAAAACCTCTCGTGTTCAATAATTAATGTTCGGCCATGGGTATATCTACTGGGTATTTGGAAAACCTCAAATTATTTGATAGAAATGACGGTTCCTTAGGATTAGGATTACTATTTCAGGATATCCAAAGTTTTCCAACAACATATCTGATTCATCAAGTTTATTTCTTATGCCTTATTGATTGCTATGCTGGGATAATGCAAGTTTCACTCATCTTCAGAGTTTTCATATTACAGAAACAAGCTGTGCTTAGCATAGCAAAAGCCAGACATTATTAACAATGCAGGCCTTTCTTTCAGAATATCAGAATGATGACATCGTTCTCAAAAATTGTTTATGAGAATATTTCATATGTAAAATGAAGTGTACAAACACTCACGTTTTACTCAGATGTTCATTTCTATAAATCAAGCAATTTGCATTGTACGTTTAGTGAAAATAATAGAGAGGAACATGTCAATAGTCCATTACTTCAATTTACTTCAGGACAGTTAGTGCACCTTGAAAAAAAATTGTAATGAACGCAGCAGTCAAATATCATTTTTTTGTTTTACTAGGTAATTGTAACAAAATTTCGACATAACAATAAGCCCTGTTCTCTTGAAACTGAACTAAGTGAGAACATAGTCAGTGACGAGACGAATCAGTGACGAGTGTTATATAACACTCACAAATAATATTAATTCCCTAATGATGTACAATATTTTTCGTTAGTCCATGTTTAGCTGACACAAACAAACTGGTTTGCCCACTCGAGAGCATGTGTGGCAAAACCAATGAGTTATCATCCCTACTCCGTGCTGTTTACTGAGAAATGATACCGGTAGACGCCTGGCAGAAATAACTGATTTATATTATCAGGGTTAAAAATGATTGAATTACTAAGATGGCTATTTGGCTATTAAAAAATAGGGGTTGGTGATAGAAGGGTAAAAATTGAGGGTTATATGTATTTTTAATGACATCATAAAAAATGTTGACGAAAAAAAAGTTGAAAAATGTTTGGAATGGAGCATCCTTATCATCTAGGGGTATGAAAAATAGTTTAAAACCTATTCTCAGACCTATGGAATATAAATATGAAATTTCATGAACATTGGTTAACCCCTTGCTGGGAAGTGTCACACTGTGACACGAGAATTTTATATATAGAATAAGAATATATAAATATTATTTTAATGAATATTACCTTTGGGGGATTGAATGGATACGTTTCAGGTACTTTAATTTCCAACACAAAGTTTCCTCCTTCATATGGAGTATCCGGAGGACCAGCTATCTCACCTTTCAGTTCCGTGTAGTCATCGCTTAAAAGTTCCACTTTTATAGCACACTTTGCTACCTGAAAAAAAATGTTTACCATTCATCACTAAATACTGACTGCTTAATTCAGATGATAATAGACAAATTCTAACCTCTTCGCTTTTAACAACTTCTTTGAATTCCCTTTTAATTCTTTGCGCTGCTATATTTGCCATTCTGAGTATTGAAGTTATTCAAAAATATGAAGAAGAACTAACACTCAACTAAAACTTAATGAAAATAACTCATCATAAGAAATATTTTTCCTTTATTTTCTCACTACAAATTTGACAGTCTTTCTTTCAATTTTCATTGGGGCATAGACCGTTGTAACTAGTTTACCATGCCTTCACTTTACTACTTGATACCTTGCGGATTACATTAGAGAAAGAGACGCTGTGAAAGAGAAAGGTGAATTTAAAATATTTCTTTTTCTTCTCTTTTTTGATGGCCTTTACTTCCCTTCGGCGCAATAGACCAAGAATTACTTGTATTCTTATTATCTTTGTATATAGACTTATACAAAGTTATTATTGAACATTTGGCTTTATCTGAAGTTAATATAATTTTTCCAAAGAATCTCCAAACTACTGTCAGAAAAGTCGCGATTAATTTACGGTTTGACTGAAAAATTACATTTGGATACATACGTTATTAGATTTTATTATAATATTGAGTTTCTTCATAAACTCATCACTTTGATTATTCCTTGTTGATTTGATATTTATATAGGGATTTTAATATTTGGGTCATTAAAAGTAAGAATTTTATATTGGTTTTCCTGCAAACAAGGATGAAATCATTATGAAATTTGCTATTTTTTCGAAAATATAGCGTCGGATACCTCCATTGTGCATTGTGCCTTCATTGTATTTTATTTGTATGTATGGTGGGTAAAGGTATAAGGAGAGAGGTCTAAGTAGAGGTGTAACGTGTAAGAGGCTAGAACACTCGAGCACAGTATGGGCGCGGGTAAAGAAGTTCTACTTCAAAAATCATTGTGCAATGGTCCTTAGTAAACAGGAATCAAGTTACAAGGACATCCTAACTAAAACCAACTAGCAGACAACCGGCTGGGTTGGGCAAGTAACCCAACCGATCGTTAGAAACTCTCTGACACGGTTTTATACACTTATGATGCACTGTTTGGAACCTTTGGTGTAGTAATGATTATTACTGGAGTTTTTTCCCAACACCAAATTATACAATTATAAAATTATAAAATTATACAATTCATATTATTCATGCAGTATGCAAAAATATTGCATTTCATCCAGTTCTGAGCTATGTTTGAAGTTGCAAGTCCCTTTAGCTTTGGTTTGCAACGAAACAGACAAGGAGAGAGTAACAAATTTAATAAATAATTCAAAGAGTTTCATAATATTCTATATTACTACAAAAAACCCATTTAATTTTCTACTGAATTTGTTCTACCGTCGAGCAGTTTACATCTATTATTTACTTTTTGAGCACTGTATGAAATGTCAAACGCTCATCTACTCGTCGCAGGTAATTATGGATGCGCAGTAGTTCTAAAAAAATAAAACTGTGAGACACAAAGCTCAAAATGTTCAGACAAGAGTGAACTCTGGTTGTAGCTATACTGTGACTCAAACATAGACACAGATTGTATAGACATAACATAGACCAATACTGTGACATATATATTATGACGTCACTGCAGTCGAGGGTTTAAAATACAATAGAGTAAGTGGTTTGTGGTTTAAAAGAAAGTGTTTTTGAAATGTGTGGAATATGTTTGAAAAAATAGGTCCGCTTTAAGACACCTATCGGTCTATCATTTTTGTTGTCTGTTGATCAGATAGACCCGAAAATTACTACTATGTATGAGATTCGATCTGATACTACTATGGAAAAGTAATAAGATTGAAGATTAGATTGGACATTGAATAATCAAATCCATCAGGCATTTATTCTTATACTTTACCAGTAAGGTTTCTGTAAATTATTTTAATACTTCGAAACCACAAATGCTTTATTTCAAAAATCATACTATTATTATTGTTTACAGTTGAGGTTATGCCATGGATGTAGATTCTGATGAAGGTGGAGGAGATGAACCGGACCAGATCCTGATACATAATTTTCAAGAAACAATGGATGAACACCATGATGAAGTTATTATTCCATTTTCGAATCCCGAAGTTTCACTTGAACGTGCCGTAAATAATTC
This sequence comes from Leptinotarsa haldemani, assembly GCA_015342125.1. Lineage (NCBI taxonomy): Eukaryota > Metazoa > Arthropoda > Insecta > Coleoptera > Chrysomelidae > Leptinotarsa > Leptinotarsa haldemani. Next base: position 5,734 of record WOGM01000034.1, on the reverse strand, counting down.
AGAACCAAATCACATTCAACCTGAGAATATTAATTTAGAACCTAATAGTGTTCAGCCTGAAAATTTGGATCATAATTATGTGAACGTACCAATCAATAGGTTTTCAGATGGTGAAAGAGAACCGTCCTTGACAGACTTAACAGAGGAAAGCAACCATTGTCATAGTCAAGAAACCAGCGATAAAAACCATGAGTATGAAGATGATGGTGATACCTGTCCAATATGCCTTGATAGTTGGACAAATTCTGGAGAACATCGAATCTGTGCTTTAAAGTGTGGCCACCTTTTTGGTTACAAGTGTTTGAACCGTTGGCTAGAAAGTCAGCCAAAGAAATCGTGCCCCACATGTAAAAATTCAGTTCGCAAAAATGACTTGAGATTCATTTATGCTAAGAAATTGGTAGCTGTTGATACTGCAGAACTTGATTTATTGAAACAGCAGTTAGATTTAGCCATAGAAGAGAGAAATAGAGCCTTAATGGATATATCGAAATATGTTTGCAGAGAGCACATTCTGAACCAGGAAATAGCTCAGTTGAAGAAGGAGATCGAGGAATTGAAAAATGATAGACTTGAATCAAAATATTTTAGTAATAACCTAACTAATACTTATTCCAAATCTCCACATTTATTCATGGACAAATCTTTAGAAGTTTGTAGACAAAATGGTAGCCGTGTTTTTGATGCTAGCTCTATTTCAGATTTAATAATAGCTTCTGCCAAATCCCCAAACGGATTATTTTCAGGGTTCGGTATCAGAAAGTTCAATACCTCCTGCTATAAACCATTAGCTTTTATTCCTCTTCATAACAAGCAAATCAGAGATGTATGTTTTCATCCTGTCAACAATTGGTTTCTCACCACGTCTTTGGATAAGTCGTTCAAAGTTGTTGACACTATTAGTAATACTGTTTCTTATACCTCTTCACATACTGTGCCACTCTGGTCTTGTTGTTGGGATAGCAATAACCAAAATTTGTTATATATCGGTACCCAATCTGGAGATGTAGTGAAATATGATGTACGGGTGATGAACACTGTATTATCTACACTATCGGTGCCAGGTGACATGTCACCTGTTGTATCTGTAGCTAGTCTTCCCTCAAGTCCTACCGCTGATTTGGTGAATGGAGGAGTCATTTCTTGCAAGTTGAACTCTTTGTGGGTATTTGAAAATGCAGGCAATGATTATAAAAGACATTCTCTCTCTATAGAAGGCCCATTCATCAGTATGAAATACAATGCCAGTATGAAACAGTTACTCATCTCCTCCAGACCAAATAATAGGATATCGTATTCAAGACACTCACTGTGTACATTAGAAAAATCAAGTTCTGAAGATATTCAGTGTAATATAATCCACACATTCCAGGGAGGTGGAATGCAGAAATTGCTTTCAAAATCTTGTTTCGTCACTGATAAACAGGACTATGTAGCAGCATATCAAGAATCCAGTAAAAGTGTTTTGTTGTGGAGTATTAGCTCTGGTCAGAGAGTGTGTTCGGTGCCAGCCCATGAGCCCATATTGGACTTGGGAAGTGTGCAGAATCAAAATGGAAATTATTTAATCACGTTGACTGAAAAGAAGCTGGAGTTTTTTAAGTTCCGCTAGAAGAATATTCTTTTTATTTTCACCTACATCATCTTTATTTCTATTTATTGTAAATAAGTGAAACTAATTGAATGAGGATATTTTTATATTTGTACAGGATTGTATTACTTTGAATGTTTTTTCAAGATGTTCCACCTAATCCTTTTGAAATTCTACACATATATGTTAAAATCAACAGAAGACTTCTCCTGACGATTACATTACACATCTCTTAAACATTTGAGAATTTATCTTTAAAAAAAATTTTGAAACTACCAAAGTTGGCTTGTGAATTCTCTCTCAAAAAAAGTACAATTCAGTTATCTACCTGCAAATCTCGCCTAGTTGAAAATTTGAACCTATTAAAAAACCAGTGCGAATTTATAAGCACTCAAAACCGTTTTGTCTCCACTAATTATACTTTAACAGAACTGATCATGTTTTGAATGAAACATGTTCAAAATGTATTCACACTTACGAAACTCATTGTCTCTATATTGATTCTCAAGTTTCAAAAATGAACTTGCAAACACTTATATTCCTTGCGTGAGGTGTTTTCAGGCGAAGCTCTCTGGCACAAATGTGCGGTTGACTCCTCTTAGTGACTCCGTGGATAGATAGATATATATTCTTTATTCGTTAAAGTGCACAATATATAATACGCAAGCAGGTGTATAACAGGTTAATAATATAAATAGATTATATTATAGACAAAGTGAAAACTCAAATATAAGAGCTTATGAACTAAGTTTACACATTGAAAGGTGTTTTTACTAATGGTACGTAACATTTTATAAATTACCACGTATATATTGAAAATATGTGATGTTTCTAATTTTTCTTAACCAGTTGTTGCCATTCACACTTGGCTGCACCGCGATGATGAGGTCAATAGCGAGAAACACGTGTTCACAATTTGCCTTTCTTTTTGAGTGTCCGTGCACTTTCCTCTTCTTGATTTAGATCATACACATTCATATGCGTTTATACAGTTACTTGTATCAAGTACTTTTCTTGGTTATTCACATTTTGTCTTCAATCAAGGACCACCTTACCAGTACTGACGATACCCAATAGGCTGAAACAGCTATCTACCGGTGGCTCTCAAATTGAAATCAATATGGGAATGATTAGAATATTACTTATATATATATATATATATATATATATGTACATTGCCATTAGTCTCATAAGTGTTAATAGGCTTAACCACAAATGCGTTGCTGGACTCAACTGTCCTTACAAGTACAAATCTGAGTGAGTAAGTTCAACGACATCTTTCCTTATGAAGACGCCATCTACAAGATCAACAGAGAATTCAAACCTCGAATATCAAAGGTGAACAAGGCGATCTTGCAAAGCCTAGCCGACGAAATCCCTCCCCTGTCTTTACTGCCGCTATCAGCAAAATATAATTTCAGTTTATATTTTGATTGTATTGTTCTTGTAAATATTTCTATAAATTTGTTGACTAAATAGTTTTGCCAAATTGACAAATTTCGAGTATTTTTTAGGGATTGATAAAAATAATGCATAAACTAATAGAATAAACTCAAAAATCATTTTTATTCTATTTAATAAATACAATAAATATTTCACTAAAGTGAAGTCTACAAAAAAGAAATATAATTACACTGTTTTCTTTGGTGCCTAAGTCTAATGGACGTAACTCAAATTAGTATTAGTGTATGATCTCTTTCTAGCCTCTTCTTAGCTTTCAATTGCAACAGTCCCATTGGATCTACAGGGGGTGGTAACCCTGCAATGAAGTTGGCTGTTTCACTGTAAAAAACCTCCGTTGAGCCAGAATGATGCGCAAAAATTATATTGTCAGCACCCCTGGAAAAAACGTTTCTTGAAGTACAGGTCAGTAAAATGGTAAAACTAAAAAGTGGACTATTGATTTAACTCTTTCTGAAGTAGACCTAGGATTTTCTAAAAACGTGCACAAAAATATTTTGATTCCTGTATTCAAAGAATAAAGGAAATCACTTTAATTTTGGGGAATTTTTTCAATTGACCCCTTCAAGACAATGCCGTCAATGTACGAGGACGGTTCTAGAAAACTATTTTTCTGCACAGTCTAATTTCATCTTAATAAGTACACCAATGCTTAGCGTAGATAAGCTGTTCATGAGAGAACAGATGAGAGTAATCAAGGGGTTAAATTAGATAAACAGTGTGCATAGAAAGCAATTCATACTTTTACTTATTTTGATTATGTTCATAATAAATAAATGAAAAAAAATCTCAAATACTACTTTTTCTTCTTTTGTCTATTAAATGCTGCGATAAGTCCCTATAATACGTTTGATTATTATCCTTTCCTTAAGTTATCCGATTAAAATTATTGCAAACACATAAACGATGTCATGACTTTATCCGAGTTGATTTTTACCTTTAGTCTCCGAGTGTGTTATAAATCGATAAAAAAAAAACTTGGTGTCATTGTTTGAAAACTGTACAGTAAAAATATTGCCAAAGAATAGGGATATGGGGATACTAAATTTGCCTAGTATACCTTCAAGACACTGGTTATATGTTTTTAGCAATTTTCGCAAGCAATTATTCAAAAAAGAGCCTGAACTCAGTAAAATTCCTGATCTAGTATAAATTGTGACACAAATACTTCTTTCTTATTATGCAAAATTTTTGTGATAAAAATGAGAATCAAAATTTGAAATATATGAAACAATTCCAAAATATTCTTTACTGAAAATTTATAAAATGCATTGTGGGACTAACAAAACCATTCGACACTGGCTTGACAAGTGATCAAAAATACAACATTGGTGGGTTAAAATCATTGTATAACATCTGAACATGTAATGTACTTCAGAAATGAGCAGATGTGATCAATAGTAAACTGTTGGTCATCCTGCAGTAGCAATGTGTTACAATTATTAATTTATACATATAAAACTCAACTGTATTTCGAGTAGTTGTGAGAACCTATTTGGGTTCATTAGTCGATATTATTACCTCATTAGAATTTCAGTCAAATTGTAATCACTATTGTTGAAATCATCATGCAAGTAATGTAGTGATTCCAAATCGTTTCCACTCCAAGGACCACCACGCTTGACAGTTTGTAGTTCAGAATCATGTTGTAAGTAATTGTATGGTTCACTCTCAAGATTTTTAGAAGACTCCATGCTGTATCTGAGATCGTTCTCCAACTTATTCAAACGATCTGTACAAATGTCCCACTGAAAAAATATATTCACATAAAATTACTTATCATCATCATTTTTACTACACCATATTCAACAGATAGAATTGGAACATCAGGCGTATTATTTTTATTTTGTTTATGGCATAAACAATTTAAAAACAAATGAACTTTCACATTTATTTTTGTAGGAAAAAAAATGAAATGAAGTAAAATAAAATTAAATCAGAATATGAAAGAAAAGTATAATATAATGATGAATGGTTCATTCAAAAATACAATATGAATACATTTAGAAAAACGTTATGAAGTGTAATACTTGTAGTAAGGCAATATAAATATCAACAAAGGGAAGATATTTTCATCAAATATTTTTTTCCGAATTTTATATAGGTACTAATTTTAATGATTATTAGGGCAATGACGTTTTTATTATTGAATCACAAATATGTTGGTAAAATGTGAAGAACTTTTTTTATATGCATATAGTGTCTTTGTTATGTTTTATATCATCTGGTAGTGGTTCAAATATTTTCTTCATGGTGTATGCATAGTGTTTGTTCATTTAATTTACTCATTAAAATAGTTTGTTTTTATTTGTAGTATAATAAATATGATCCTTCCAATATTTTTAAATTTTTTAAAAGATTAACCAAAATTTACTGAACAAATAATAAGACAAAATTTTCGAAAATCATTTTAAATTTTTAGTAAACCATTTCTGGCAGTAAATTAGTGAAGGAAATTTTTTCAATATCTTGTTATTAGATTTTTGTTGAGCCATTGTCTCAATCCTTTTGTACGATTTTTACTTGCTATCGTCATCGTCCAACCCGTGTTAGGAATCACACGTTAAAAGGTAAGAAAGACCTCGTTAGTACTTAGCTCGCACAAGTTTCGACTTCTGAGGGTTGTCGTTCGTAGGGGTGCGACAGCAGGTTAACGGAAAAACAGAACAGACAGATTGAATT
>WOGM01000033.1:0-20258 GCA_015342125.1 Leptinotarsa haldemani | reverse complement strand
CAGTTCTTCCTCCGAAGCTGGACAGATCACGTCGTCATCATTTTCCCAAAGGATGCGCCGAACCCGGTTTTCCAGCCGGATATCACGATCAATGGTTTTGGTGTTGAATCTGTCCATTATTAATCATTGGTCAAAGACGAAGTGGACTGGTTTAAGTTTGACGACAGTCGTGTCACTAAGTGTTCTGGTGATATCTTGGAGCACCAAATTATTTTTGTTGTTACATAATTTCATGATTAGTATTACTTTCATCTTCACTGAAGTACTATACATTTACCTGCTATCATTTAAAATATAATTATTGGGAAAGGAAAGGTACGTTTTGGAATTTTACTTCCCAATCTTCATACAAAAATATAGGAATCTTCCAAAAATTGATATCTATCAAAAATGTATCCCTTCCAATTCAAACATAGAATTACTACTTGATAATAAACTAACAGTAATTATTTTCGTTGTATGAAATATATTGTAGTGAAGTTTAAAGTAACAGTTCAATTGGAAAAGCTTCTGGGTAGTGGGATGCGTTTGAAATGAATATCATATTAGAAAATGTAACTGTATTTATGAATAATGTTGATAATTTTCATAAAATACCGAGTCATTGTGATCATAATTTCATGTTGGACTGAATGCCAACTAATGATAGTATTTTATGACCGATGTAGTTTTGTTACAATGTACTATATATTTTCTTAGATTTTTCCAGGTAAAAGCTTTTTGGTACAAATATATTTCACCTTTGATATGTAATAAAGCATTACAACAGAAAAACTCCATTGATTGCAAACTATTTTCACCTTTCGAAATTTCCAAACAATTGCTACAACACTGGATAATCTGCTAATGAACGCTTCTAGTCTGCATAAAAATCATGTATTCAAGAGACGTGTTGTAATTTCACCGACTAGCACTCTCCATTCCATCGCATCCGTGTTTGAACTTTCCATGGTCATTGTCACTATTGGGTTTGTTTCAGTGAATCAACACAGAATGCATTATAATTCATGGGTTTCGTAAGAGAATGAATAATTTTCACAAACAATGAAGTAGTGATGTTTGACCAAATGTGTACACAGAATACAAATCATCTAATTTAAAAGCTGTGCCAAAAGCTACAAACTCGGATTTTGCGACAGTCTAATCTTTATCAAGAAATAAAAAAGCTTCTTCATCAATGTTTATGTGAATAAGTTGAAAATTCAATTTACACATCACGTGCATATTTAAAATGTTTGAAAGCCTCTTTTGGATTTCATTCGAATTTCCGTAGAATTCCTTATGCTGTCTCAGAGAAATATTTTTAAATCAATGTGGATGATATGTATTCTAAGAAAAACATCATCTAGTTGAAATGATTTCAACTATTTGAAGAAATAATGATGAATCTGAAATTGAATATTCATTTCTTTTCAGAAAATGGAATGTTGTTGATAATCTCAATTCAATTACCTATCTTAGAGTACTGCATCTTAACGATAGGCTGTCCTTTGTTACAACCTTTGTGGCTTAGAATGTGATACAAAAAGTAAATTTCATATATCAGGCATATCGTAAATTATTCAAACATGATCATCTGTTATATATCATAAATATTGGCTATCAAAACAGAAGAAGTTCCTGTTTTTGTCTTTCTTTGTCTTTCATTATCAGACTTATCAGTTTACCAATTAATGGTAATATATTCTTCCCAAATACCATATGAATTCGTTTAAACTGGTGAAAATGAACATTTTAGTTATCAATGAAAAGTTGGTAATTTTACCGATGTATCCATTAGATCACATTCATCTCTCAACTACCTACACAGTAGATTCTGATAATACCTGCTGAAAAACAACAATTTTCAGGCTAATACCACGCTGGATATTAAATTATATACTACAGACATTCATGCAAGATACCTCACTGAGGATATGTATGTATCTCTCCCCGACACACTTTTCAGATAAAAAAAGTTAATAAATAAATATATCAAGATGTCTGTTATCATCATCATTCCAAATTTGCAAAAAACAATTATTTAGATTTCTCATGAAACAGCTCTTATATTATATGTTCGTGATATATCCGTATAACATTCAATTCGTGGTATACATTATTTTCATATACGAAATAATACGGTGTTTTAAATAGGACAATGTTATGAGAAAAATCATAAAACACACTGAAGTTCATATTAGGGAACTGAAATTAGAATTATAAAAAAAATTTCAATATTACCCAAGTCATATATTTTGTATTGTCACATTTCTTATTTATTCTTTCCTGCTATACACACTTTGTATATAAGTTTTAATATACCTTAGCTCCACCTTTCGAATTCTCCGAAAAAACAAGAATTTTTCACATTTATCCGCTATGGAGATTTGTGGCCTAGGTCATTTAGCGTAAACGTCGTAATAGGTAGGTCGTAAGTTCATAGGCTATTTTCAAATAATGTTCATAGTTTTTGGAATTCCATCAAATAATACATCTACAAAAACAAATCTATAGTAAAAAAAACTTGTGCGTCTCGGGACTCCCAACAGAAGTGATAACTTAAACTAATCTAGGTAGAACTATCAAATATTGAAATTGTTCCATTTGAGAAACGCTTAGGGGTTATTACTGAAATTTTATGTATATTAATAAGATGATGTAAAAAAGGGTTATTTATTGATAGAATATTTTTTATTGATTAATTTGTGTATGTACATATATTATAGCTACCATATATGGTAATTGTTACTTTTGTAGAATTAAATAATGATACTGATAATGTACATGCTCAAAATTAGTATCATCATTTTTAACGTTTCACATAATAAATGATTATTACGTGCTTGCTGATTAGATTTTTATAATATTGTACTAGTACATGTCTAACGCAAACTAAACACTAATCGTCTGTCCGACGAGAGAGGAGAAGCCTGCATATAGCTCCTAATCGAAAGTTAACAAAATCAGTTAATAACAAACTCACCTACCATTTCAAATCTCTCAATCCAGAATGTTTCAACATAGTAATAAGGTTTTATTCATTTTTGAGGTAGCTTCAGGTGTCAACTTCATAATTCATGATGAATATGAATTCGTTTTTAATGTTTATATCCGTGCTACAATTATTGGAATCGGAAGTGCTTCCACGCAAAACTAAATCGGCTTAGTGCAATTCATTCTGCCTTTGATTATTGTTCAATGTAACGTAATTTCCATTGTATTTTGAGTTTACCAATAAACATCATTATATATTATGAATGAAGTGAGGAATGGTTAATGAATGACATGTTTGTAGTGATACTAATTCATTTAATGCATATGTTTTCACGTGTTTAGAAAAAAATGTATCATGTACATTTCATTAATATTAATCAATATCGCATATTCGTGACATGTCAGAAATTGATCATCGTTACAATTTCGTCATGAAACGCAAATACAGTTTATCCGAAATAAATATGAACATCGTAGCGGGCCTCACCTTAGTCATCAAAAATTCTCTCCCGACAAATTCCATACTACGCCTTTGCGTCCCAAAACAAGGAAAGTTAAATGAAACTGTGTTGAATATTGCCTCCAGGTGAAGAATTCAGGTCGCATCTGTTCAATCGAAAAGACTTATTCAATGTTCGTAAAACGTGATACATACCGAGCCGTGGTTGAATCCAACGGCCTTTTTATTTCTCTTGTTGAATTATTTTCGCGATAGAGGAACAATTTGGGTTCGCATGATTCGTATTATTAATTTCGAATTTGACATTGTATTTCAGCTCAGAGTATTTGTTTCATAATAACAATTTTCAAAATGGAGTACAAATTGAATTAGTCGGCAGTAAATAATACAAATTTTGATTTTTTGGTTAATATATCAAAATTCACGGCAAACATGGACCATGTGATGTGTGTTTGCAGTATTATACAATACTGAAATGAAAGGTGGAACAGGAAATCTGGTGTACAATTAATCCAAAAAAAGTACTGTTCCCATACAACAGAACTGCAACAATCTTCTCGACGCACGTTTCACCAATCAAGTTACTTACTTATCAACCAATTGGAACCTAACGAATTATTTGATATCGATAAGTGGAAATCGAATTGTGGACCCCATTTCTAATCACTGAGACATTAAAGAATGGTAACTTCTCGTTTATACACATAAACTATCGAACCGTGCCTACCAATCCTCATGCCTGGGTTTGTCTTATTCAACCAATCCCCCATTGAAAAAATGTGAATAAGAACCATCATGTCAGAAAACAAGTAGATTTTTGAACCTATCTTGATTAACGTATTCAAAAAACACTTTATAGTGAGATTTTCACTAAACAGTTTTACAAAAACGCAACACGTGTTTCGCCATACAATAAATTTTCCGGGCGTGTCGAGGTGTTAAAATAACTTTGGGATTTGATATTTAACTCCAGTAATATTCAAATAGTGAGTAAATCTAAAATGTCTTGTTTCAATATGGGATTTACGTAGTTTTTGTCTAAGAGACGCTCAACCAGTACAATTGTTTCAATTGGCGGAATATTGAGAAATACATTTTGGACATCAAACGATATCGATTTTGCGTTTTCAGGAAAACTTATGTTAATTAATTAAATAATTAATTAACAAAAATACAAATCTTAACGTGAAATTAGTATAGGTTTAAATAAATTTTATAAGGATTTACGAGATTTTTACGGTAGATGCCGTTACAACCGACACCACAGGTCTAATCGGGAAATTGGTTTTGTGGAGTTTAATAAGAGAATACAGTTTGGGTGTTGTAGATTCATGATCAATGCTCTGCATTCATCCCATTCATAACCAATTCTATTGTCTTAAGCGTTTCCTTTACCTTTTTATCATGCATGGTTGTAAGGTCATTCTTCAGAATTTTGTAACTCCCTGAATTGAGGAAATCTAGAGTTTTGCCTACGTAGTAATTTTTGTGTAATGCAATAACCGTTCGACCTTTATCTACTCTCGTAAAAAGCACTTCATTATCCTTAGCTTTTTGCTTAATTGATTTTGCCATTTCAATTTTTTCAATACACTAAATTTTATCAACAGGTTCAGATTTCAAAATAGTTGCCGCGAAATATTTATTATAATTACCAATACATCTCAGAGCCAGGTCAGTTTCTACACCTAAATATTCTATGGTCATAGAATTAATATATGTATGGTCTTATGTTCTGAGTGAGGCCTTTTTCTAACAATATCGTTTCATTTAGCGTAAACTTCGTTTCGGACAGATTTACAAATATGGCGAAAAACTCATGATTAGAATAGTTATACAAACATTGGATCCGTTTCTTGGGAAGTCTAAACTAATCTGTTACCAACAATATGTTTTTCCAAAATTTCTGCCTGAAATACATTTTTTCCGGAGTTTGGGTGTGACCTCGAAAAATGTATGCCAAAATATCGCATACTTTGGCGGTTTATGAGAAAAGTATATTCGTCATCTCTTTCTCATTCATGTGATAACTTCAATTTATAGAGCTGACGTATTGTTCGTATTCCTGACAGTTTTGTGGACTGTGTTTATGAAAAGTATAATGGTCATCTCTTTTTCATTCATGTAATAACTTTAATTTATAAAGCTGACGTATTTTTAACGTAACTGTTCCTGACCTGTAGGGGGTTATTCACTACTAACGCCACAATTTCCAACTGTTTCTCGTTCTAGATGGAGTTTTTTTCAACTCCTCTAGGTATACTTGGAATTGAATACGTTTTCTGCCCCGTGAAAATTAGGGCCGACCTTGGTGTGAGATAGGATTGCTTCTGTTTTTTTCTCTCTGGGAATTTAAACGGAATGAAATGATTTGAATCTTAAGTTACAATGTGACAGATATCAAGTTAACAAAATAGTTTATGTTACTAGAGTAAAACGGATCCTGATCTAAACGGTCGACCACAAAAAAGTCTTGATCTGCTTCAAAATATATATGTGCTTTTTTGGTTGAATAATTTTTTTTGTTTTTATTTCAAATACAATAAATTTACGTGAACAACTTCTTTGTCTTATACATAATATGTTTGATAACAAACTTTGGAGCTGTTTCAATCCTCTTTCATGTTTCTTACCAACCAGTTATCCAAAATCAAAATAGTGAAGGTCGTTGTATAGAGAACTGGAATATCAGAAAGTACTGAAAATAATTAATTTTCATACAACTTTTGTATAACTTGTGCCCCGTTCAAAAGTAAAGAGGGAGGGAGGCACACTAGTATGCACTGTAAATTTGTCGAGTCTACATGAAATGATCATTTTCAGTATCTAATAATTCTGTTGATATTATGGATCTCATGGAAATGATCCAACATCGCTATCAGTTTGGGTGAATAACTATGAGTGTTAGAAACATATTACACCAGTCCTCATACCTGTTCTTTGGAATGTTCTTCAATAGTTTAATGATTTTCAATATATTTTATGCCGGAACTAGAATTGAGTCATCCGGTATGCATAAATTATGCTGTGCAGGTGTAATAACCAGAATACTTGTTAGTCTTAACTTTCACTGGTCTACTTTTCCTCTTCATTGTCAATATTAGCTTTTCAAAAGTTTTGTGTGTAGTTCTCAACGCAAATAGGCAGACGAGAATAAAATATTTGAAATTCATTAACTCACTCAAGGTGAGCACAAAATTTTCTCAAATTGCACAATAGTGGATTATTTCAGTTAGTGATCGAATTAGTTGATTATTTTATTTAATTAAAAAAGATCTACATTCCACATTATTTTCCTTTTAACAGGATTATTATACGCACAATTGAACATTACATATAAAATATCACAATCTTGTTTCACGTCAATCTAGTCAAACAAGCCACTACATTGAAATAGCTTGAATTCTCAAAAGGATTTCTTTAAATGTTTCAAAGAAACAGTCAACTCTGTTTTAAATTATAATTTACCGGTACAAAACCATGTGCTGGGTACCAAAAAGAGAGACAGACAAGAAACATGACAATGATATCTGCCATGGAATTCAGTCAGCAAATACTATAATATACAGACTGTTTCACCGACACCGGATCACTTTGAAAATTCAATGGAGAGCATATTATAACACATGATTGCTTCACTTTTTCAAAATTTCACTTCTTCAAATTTATCAAAATTTCCAATTTTCAGTTTTTTCGTGTTTTTTTTCAAATTTGATCACACTGTCCAAAAATAATAAACAAATACATAAGAACTGCGTTTGAATAGTTAGTCTGTTCCATCGTTTTGGAGGTATTTGAAACTTCTCAAACGACGAAAATTGCAATAGCTTCAGGAAATCTCACAACGTTACTGTCAAATAGTAGTCATACCGAATGAAAATACTATTCTGAAGGGTCATATTCCGAAACTTAACCAGTATGGTGTACACAGAAAGGAAGCAAATTCGAACAGCTCTCTCAATTTGTAATCAAACACAGGGTGTTCTAATTGGAATAATCAAGTTTCAGTCACTTTTTAAAAGACTGAAAAAACTGTATTTTTTTAACATACTGTATTGAAGTAACGGAGATTACGCTAAAGTGTGGGAAGTCTCCAACTAACAAAATTTCGATACCATTGTTTCCCTCAACTCAAAGATATCAGCATTTTTGAAGGTCATGATTTCCGAAGAAAACAATTGAAATTAATTCTCATTTTGAAAACGGTAACAGATTCCAAAATGATAGTATATACAGGATGTTCAATTCGAAAAATGGAAGTTGCTACTACTTTCGAATGTAAGTGGCAACATACCATTTTCGAAAATATTTGAGTTGGGTAGAGAATGTCCGAATATGTTTTCTATGAAATTTCGAAAGTGATTCGTTGTTTGGTTCACCAGAGAGACTCATAGTTATTCACCCAAACTGATAGCGATGTTGGATCATTTCCATGAGATCCATAATATCAACAGAATTAATAGATACTGAAAATGATCACCTCATGTAGACTCGACAAATTTACAGTGCATACTAGTGTGCCATTCGCCGTGAATCAGCCTATATATTCTTTCCTTTTATCAATAGATGAACATTTTCAAAGTTTCAAAAATTCATCAATAAGAAATTGTAGTGCAATATAATACGTTCCGCTATATGTCTGTCATATTTCAAAAACACAAATTTGCATTATTAAACATAATTGGCAATTCTGTTTAGGATGAAAGTTGGCATCAAGGTTGCAAACACAGAAAATTGAAAAACTTCTTTGATCAATCACCCAAACACCAAACTGATATTTTTGCACTCGACGTGCGTTTCGCCAACAAAGTTAGCATCCTCAGTTTGGTGTTTGGGTAAGTGATCAAAGAAGTTATTCAACTTTCACACCAAAGGTTCCAATCCCATAATTATTAACACAGAAAGTGTTTATAATGTCATGTAATTTCTGTCATAATGTTTTATGCATACTAATGATGAAAAAATACACTTGTTGCATATATGTACTGACCATTCTACCAAAAATTTAACGTAATTATTTATGAAATTATCAATAGTTTTATCTTTTTCTGACTCTTCATGTAAGTGTAAGTGTGTGTCAATTATCCATGTGTGTACACATAATTCCTGTAGGTTGTTTGTTCTGAATAATTATATTCACAAAATCATGACGTCTCAACCTCAAACACATTGTAAGTACTCTTAAATCTAACAGTGATATCTAAATATCTTTTAGTGTTTCCTGAACACTAAAAGATAGTTACGCTTGATGCATTCCCGAACAATTACAGTTCCAATATATATCTATTGATAAGCTTTGAATATATTTTGTTGGAGAGGTGGCAAAATTATTTTGTAGAAAATCATTTTGTAATGCCAATGATAAATTGAAAAAAATGTTTTTCATTTCATCATTGGAAGACGAAAATACACGATGTGATTTGAGTCCCAGTCATAACAGCTTCTTTCGAATCAAAAAAGGAGATATTTCATAGGAGTGTTGAACATTCTTGTGGCTTTGTATTCTCATAAAGTTTGTGAAAAAATGTATATTTTTATATTGAATTGTCTTATGAAATGTGTTTACAACGCACAAGATTTCAGTAATTCAGAATCATTTCATATAAACATTGAATTACACATCCTCCAGCGAGGATGACAGTGTTCCATGTGAGTGGAATGTTACTTATTTCATGTACTATATTGTGTAGGAATCCTGTGAATGATATCTGATTGAATTCCTCTACGAATGTTTTGAATATATACTGAATAGAAGAGAGTGTTACTTGTATATTTCTGTTTTCAGTGTTTGTTTCGATAGTATTTTCTTTCGTATTTTTCTTCGTGAAATTTATCGTAATATGAAAGTAGTTGTTTCTTTTTCTTTCAATTTGTGTCTAAATGTTACTTTTCTGCATGATCTGCACATCTTTGTATGAAGTTACATTTTTTAAAAATTGATTGCTTCCTTTCTTTCTTCGGTAGATTCCCGCATTTTTTGTATCAAAATGGAAAAGTAGAAAGCCAAAACCTTTCTTTCCAAACAATATAATATTTTTACCTAACCTCGCATCATGACAAAATGCCAGGAGAACTCGAAAATGCTTGGCACAGAATGAAGTTAAATATGAATCGAAATCAAATGTACCACAAGCTCGATCAATCAAGAAATTGTGCCAAAAGTTCATCACCAACGTATGGAAGGCCCAAAATGAACACAGGTGCCAAGTTTCAGATTAATTCGGAAAAAGGACCTGAACATCGTCCAACTGAAAATGGGATAGGTCCTAACCAAACTGTGTGCTATTAACAACCATAGCCAGCCATCAGTTCTGTATACACTATTTCATAAACTCAAAAGTTTCATATTTAATCACTGGTATTGAGATTTCAATGAAATTTCTTATTTCGTTAATGAAGACTGTTACATCTTTTCCTCACATTTGTTAT
This sequence comes from Leptinotarsa haldemani, assembly GCA_015342125.1. Lineage (NCBI taxonomy): Eukaryota > Metazoa > Arthropoda > Insecta > Coleoptera > Chrysomelidae > Leptinotarsa > Leptinotarsa haldemani. The sequence continues at coordinate 10,393 of WOGM01000033.1, read as the reverse complement.
TGGATATACAAACTCTTCTAACTCACTGAGTTTTCTTTTGGGAAAATTACAGTTAAAATGTTCAATAAAAGTAATTTTGGAGATATTTTCACTATTGTATCACCATTTTCAGTTTGTTCTTTCATGTAAGATCAAATGAATGCATTTGTACTTCAATGGATATTTCAACATTCTATGATCAGAAAAATAAAATTGGCTTATGCATTGTAAAACAAACTGAAAAGCTGACACCTAAAAGTTACTGCGAAATATAAAATACTGAAAAAAGTCCAATCAATTATCGAAAAATATATTCCAATCTGAGCAGACCTGATATAAAAAATCTGGTTTTTAAACATCACCTGAGTATTTGTGTTGGACAAAAAATTGTATATTTCTATTCAGGTAAACTCCCCACATAAGTCTTGAAAATGGGAAAATTAAGTATGCACTATTTTCATCAGATATGAATGATTTTTCTATGTTCTAAGAAAAAAGTCATTAGAATGTAAAAAGTAATACCTGAAGATTTCTTCGTTCGGTACAGATTGCACTCATGTTGAACAGTTATCAAATCACTGAATCACAAATGTACTGACTTGGTTTCATCTTCATTCAGACCATAACATATCCCATTAACCTTCAAAACCTATAATATTACCCACATCTAGTTACTTATTCGAACCGGTGATTATAGCTAGGAGCGTTGCAAAAATTCTCAGGCCTATTTTTTACTGTAAAAACATTTAAAATGACACGGTCTACTGTTTTTTTGTAACATATAAGATCGTTCATTACTTCACCTGCATTTTAGTTCGTGAAAAACTGCAATACCATGCGTCTTAGATTGTTAAGTTTAGTGTTGCTTTTATCTATTGAAAAATGTGCAAGGTCGCAAAATATAACGGATTTCTTGAGCGGGATAAGTGTCTACAAGAAATGCTTCTATGAAAAACACCCTGGTACTTGCCTCAGGAAAAAAGCTTTGGAAGCGCTCAATGAAACAATCATGGATGATAGACCTATCACCATAGGATTTCTTGAAATTCAAAAAAATCCTGATTACTTTGTGAACCGGACAGAGTTGGAGAATTTTCCTGAAGTTACCGAACGCAGTGCAAAACTTGGAGACGTTTTGATGGAAAAAATTGACGAGTTTTTCAAATCTAGGACAATCAAACTCAATTTGTCTAATGCATTTGAAGGTAAGTTATATGGAGGTTACGATTTTGGTATGGAATAAACTCTTTTTCGTTCAGTTTCATGAAAGATATCTGTAAATTTTTTCGAGGGAGATAAACGTCAGGAGTGAGAAGTCAACAGGAAATAGTTGAAAATACATAAGTGTGTGTCACCCACATCTTATCAGTCTTGCAGAGTTGACTAGTTATTAGTTATCAAATCAAGTTAAACTTATCAACAATAAAACGAATAATATGAGAAGAAACTTGTGAAAAATCAAAAATAAATTAGTTTTTTCGCCACCGTGAATGAAGCATATAATTTGAATGAGACATGAATGAATATGAGTGATTTTGATCGTATAAAATTTATATATCGTGTAATGGTGTCATTTTCAGGATTGAGTGATGATTTATATTTTCTCAGTTCATTCAGAATTCGTTAGACATAATATATGATAAACTGGAAGAGGACTATCGAATTTTATCACGAAAAGCGCACTGTTACTTTTTCGCACAAGAGGGTCAAATGAACTTATCGTGATTTGAGCAACTTTAAATCTCTCATTCTAATACGACAATGATATTGGATATTTGATTCAGATAAATCTGTACCTGATATGAGCCAAATCATTTGTCTTACTGTTGACTGAAAATCATACAAATACATATTCAAACTAATCGATCAATTTTCAAATCATATAAATGAAATAGAGCATATATCCTTCTTAGATTTCAATTCGATAGAAATATTATGTAATTTTTGATAATTGTAATATTTTTTTTAATTTCACTCGAATGTGTCAATCTGAGGCTAAATAAATTCATATGAACAAAACGATTTCTTTCAACAACTTTACAACATAACTAACAAATATTCGATTTGATCCTATTTATCTGTTTGAAATTTGTTTTTTCTTTAACCAGTTGTACTACAAATGATGTTTTGATTTTTGAATATTTTATTCAACTTTCCCGATATATTCAAGTCAATCAGATTAAGAAAGACTGTGTAGATAAAACATGTAGATATTTTGAAGAAAAGCTATTACTTCAACATATTTGTAGTGGAAAATAATATTTTCATTTCAGGTCGTATTATAATCCTACCAATAATTTTCTATTGAAAATTTGCCTATATTGCATGATGAATGAATTCAACGATTACTTTCGATCTGCTTCACCTATATATTTATGAGTTATTGAAATTTGCCTTAGCAATTCGTTCCATTTCAGCTCGGAAAGGAGGAGGAGGTGGAGGGGGAGGTGGTAAAAAGGGTGGTAATATGGCACTGATGGCTGCTGCAGGAATGTGTGCTATGATGGCAAATATGGTAATGGGAAAAATGGCGCTAATGGCTGGTTCCGCATTGATGATAGCAAAAGTTTCGCTACTCCTTTCTTTGGTGATGTTGCTCAAGAAAATGCAGGAAAAGGGAGGAGGCGGAGAGGAAAAACACATCGTGTATGCTGATAGTGGACACAGTCATGGTGGTGGAGGTGGATACGGAGGAGGAGGGGGATGGCACAGGAGTCTAGACGACCCTCATAACATCATCTATAAAGGCCAGTGGACTGCCTCATCAGATAATGGTTCAGGTTTATAAAGTATGAGCATGTAATATGCATGACTTTTCTCTCCTCCCTGGCACCTTTTCTAAAGTTGATACACATGTAAAGTTTAATCCTCAGTTGTACTGTGGAGTGTATCTAACCAAAAATCATTCATAGTCAGAAAACTCCAAAACGAATCCTTTACTCGAAACAAAAATGTGCAGTTTTTTCAAATGCATTTTCGAAATACTCGTAATACTCATCTTTATGAATTTCAATATAATTTGAAATCTCTGAAAGAGCAAATGACATTGAAAATGTAAATGGACAGCTGAAAATAACAATTATATTTAGCAAAAAAATCCTGAAACGATATTTGAATAAAATAAAAATCAAGCGAAAAATAGAACAATTGAATTGAAATGAAATTCGAAAGATCTCAAGCCAAGTCACTTCACGACGTCTCGATTGTTAGTATCCACAATAGTCTTCGGATGATGGCCATTGTGGATACTAACAATCGTAACGTCGTGAAGTAACTTACCTGAAATATTTCAATTCTCGTTTTATTTTAATTGTTCAATTTTTTGCACAATTTTTGTTTTATTGTAATTTTATTTCAGTCTTTTTTTTGCTCTATATAATTATTGTTTTCAGCCATTCATTTTGATTTTAAATGTCATTCGTTCTTTCAGGGATATCAAATCATATTATATCATTATTAGACAATGGAAGTTCGAAATAATGATATTCACCGTGAAACGTTGTTAACCACCTTCAAAGAAACTCATCTGGGTATTGTCAAATCCAGTGCATCTGAAAAAATTAAAAAAAAACTTGTTCTCGATATCTTTTCACTTAGTTCCGACAATAATTATTCGACAGTTTATTCGAACTGAAAGCATACATGTTGTTACAACAAAAAATGTGTGCTTCGGTTTGGATGTATTTTATGTATAGGCAAAAGTTATAATGAACTATCATCATATAAATCCGATACATTTTTGTCAAATATTGTTATTGAAGGTTCTCGGTTTTTTCAACTGAATGGTTCAATGTCCACATTTTGTCTGTTTTTTACAACTTAACACTTCACGAGGCTCAAATGAGTTCAATGGGATTGAATTCGCAATGATGAGGGGGTAGACACAGATTAATACCATATCATTTCTGTACCATCTAGTCGACTACATATTTCGTGAAACAATCTTTATTTGAACATGTTACGCATTTTACGCATTGTTGTGATTTTCGTCGAAGCCACTGAATGCCATGTGTGCCACTTTTCTCCATGTATTAGTGGGTATTCTTACAACTGTTCTGGAATGATAACTTGCATTGTCCATCACAGTCACATAGTTAGGTTCTCGGAATATTTTTCAAAGACATTAGTTAATGTCTCTATGGCAATCGCCAATATGCTTTGACATCAATAAATCGCCTTCAACAAAATCACCACTTTCTCCAATATGGGTAATAATCAGTTTTTTTTCTATTCTAGAAGGTAGATCGGTCTCTTAAAAAAACTTGACGTGAACTCGTAATGTTTTTGTTTTGCTGAAACTTTCCAATGGTTCGTCCTTCGTTATGGTCACGACGTTTCGATTGTTGTATCTACAATCGTCTTCGGGTTATGACACCCGTGAACTAACGTGGCTTTTCCATTTCGTTATTTTTCTATTTTTTGCTCAATTTTTCTATTGTTCTTTGTATTGTATTTCACTATTATTTCATTTCAGGTTTTTTGCTTAATATAATTTTTATTTACACCTATTCATTTACAATTCTTCCTTTTTTAGTTGTTTCATGGATTTCAAATCATTTTATACAGTAGACAATGGAAGTCCGAACCAATGAAATTCTTTCAAGTTTCAACAAGTTCATGTCTTCAACATGCTGTCTAGTTTTTCGAACAATGAATAACAAAAGATTATTTCTTCAAACATCAGTAAATCATGAGTGTGTTGTTTGAACAGTGACAGAGGTCATATGGCAATTAGGTATTTTACCGCTTTTAAATGTTAATTACAACTTGCAAGTATGTGATAGTAGGTATCATAACGATCGCTTCATCACACAATAATCAGAGACTGAGATACTGTAAGAAATTAACATAATAATCATTGTATAATTAGGTATATCATAATAATACATACAGATATCCCTCATTCACTGCTCCATATTATCACATCTAGCGGCTCTTGAAAAAGCTTATATTCGATTATTCACTTCAATCGACTCGATATATGGTCGCTGTCACAAGAATTCAGAAGCCAATGATCATAAATTTCCAAATTTCGGAGAGAAGCTGATAATTCGCTAGGAAAAGCATATGTATCACTGGGAAGATTACTCATAACTCTGTAGTATGAACAATTTTTTCTTTTGATTCCGAAAAAATTACGTTTTTAATGACCACATTTTCCACAATTGAAACAGTTACCTGTTTTTTTTCAGTTTGTTTCTGAAACAGTAATCTGAATATCAAAATGTTTTCTGAAACGGAAAGCGGAGTTATCTGTCCTGACATTATTATATCCGGTTCAAAGACATTTATCTTTTGGAAAAAACCGATGCCTGGGTTTTCGTGGCATTGAATTGAACCTGGTTACTTCCACAGCAATTTGAAATCATCTCTAGATCCTCTTTCAGATATGCAATTGCCTGCTATCGGTGGAGATGTGAAAACACAGCCGATGTCCTGCAATTCAAATGGAATTTTGAGACAAGTGTGCTATCGTCAGCAAAGCAATATATTGGATTGTCTTTTTTTTAATAAGTCGTTGAATATACAATTAAAAGAAGGTGGAGAAAATATGGATCCCTGAAGAAAACCAGTGTTGACGGCAAAAGTATTCGAGACATTTCCATCGATGACCACTTACAGGAAACGTACTTTAAGAAAGCTGGTGAGCCAAACATATAAATGATCCGACAAGCCATAGCATCGAAGTGTGGTCAGCAAACTTTCATCCCACACAGATGAGCAATCTTTCAACGAGTAGGAAAACTCCTTCCATGAAAAATCTGCAAAATATTGGTGCGAGTTCATTTTGGCACTTCATCAGTACCAGATGCTTCGTTGATATTAAGCTGTTTCAAAATTCGCCTGACTAGACGTTGATTTTTAAATCAGTTCATCTCTAATTCTCTGATCGTGAAGTTCTTTGCTTTTCTTTATTCTGATTTTGCAGCGCAGCTATTGCGAATGTTAACAAATCTAGTTCTGTTTTTGGCACTGGGATTTTTGAGCCATTGCCGAAAGGCGAGATTTTTGGAGGCGACAGCTTCCTCGCAATCTTTGTTGAACCAAGTTTTGCCGTTAGGAGTCCGTTTCATCGAAAAAGGAATATATGCATTTATGAATGATAGAATACCTTTCGTGACTTCAAAGGCACTAGTTGATTGATCACTGGAGCTGAAACAAACATCTAGCCAGGGAAAATTTCGAAAATGATTTTGTAGAACCTTCCACTCAGCAGATCTGCAATGCCGAACTCTGCTCGGCTTAGATGGTTCCCCAATATAGAGTGATTCACTCAACGTCAAAATGAGTTTGTGGTCAGAAGGTTCCAATGGAGACCTAACGGTAACTGTGTAATTTTTTTTGTTGGTTGTTTGGTATAGATACAGAAGACTAGCTTATTCTTCATATTCATCATCACGATTAGGAACTCTGGTTGGCTCATTCATGATCTGAGTAAGTCCGCTGCTGATTGCAAAGGCCTCAGCTTCACTACCTTGTTCGTCGTTGATATTTGATAATTTGAGCCATTCGATATTGTGAACATTGTGAACCCACTATGAAAATTTCGTCGCTGAAATGATTGATTTGCAGAAAGTCAATGGTGTTCGGTGTTCGCAAGTAAAGTGAATAGTACCCTATTTAGTGTATCGCTTGGTGGTCAATAAACGCAGAATATGAATTTAGTGATGATCTGTGATATCATTTTGAACCAGTTGCCTACCTCCATACAAACGGCAACCCTCAAAAGTCGAAGCTTGTGCGAACTGAAAATTAACGAGATTTTTCCTTTCTGAATGCCATTTTTAGCGCGGGTTAGACAATAGGCGGTGAAAATGAATCATCCGGCCTCACGGCTTGAACTACCGTTTTACCTGACGATTGATTGAATGAGTGGACCAAACCACTCATGCCAACCCAACCGGCTATCGCCTCTTTCGTGTACCGGGTTTTCTACGTTTCCAGTAACGACTTTGAAGATATCCATATCCTTCAGAATCATCTTGATCTGAAATTTCCACACAATTATTCTCATCACGATTTTTTACTTCAACAGTATCGTGAATTTTTGTTTATACTGAAATTATATACAAGGATACTGAATGCGAAACGAAAAACCATTTTTCATCCATACTGACTACCGAATTCCTATTTGGAATTTTGAAATAACAATAACAACTTGAATACGATTACATATTTACATGGGAAATAGATAATAAACTTCTGCTGTTTTTAATCAAAGTTACACATAATTATGGAATAATTCATTCACGACTTCTAACCACAGTAGAATTCTGATTAAAGTAAGTCCAAATCAATATAAACATAAATAAAATAAATGGTTGATATAGAATTTTCGTATAATTTGTATGATTTGTATTGAAATTTAATAATTCCATGAAAGTAGTATACATAACATTTTCAATAGTTAATTCCTTTCAGTTTCCTTTTCATTCAGTTTCAATTTTTTTATCATTATTTACATTCTTTGGTTTCTTCAGTGAATTTTTCCAAAGTCAGAGAAATGAGACAGACTCGTTTTGGAATATTATCATTTTTTGAATATGCAGCCACCAAACTGATTTTGAAATACTGATTTTTGAAAAAAATATTCATTAGGCCTCTTTGATTACTATTATCGAAAGTCGGTTATATATTTTTTGTTACAATTGTTATAGAAACCGTGTGTGAGCAACTTTCATGAAATTCATATGTGAACAAATGAAAGCTGTCAAGAGAAAACGCTTTACTGTTATGGCCTATGTCATTGAGAAACTTGGTATAAGGTGATATTAGTCGCGGTTGAGTTCAAGTAAAAATATCATTCGTGATCCATGCAGGAGGAATCAAATGAAATATCAATAAATTCAGGTAGGGATTTTTATACACGGGTGCGCAAAAGTCCGGAATAAATTTAATATATTTTTAACCAGTATTTTAGAAAAATAATGCTGAAACACGTCAGTTGATTTTACGTTGTACACATTTTTTCGCAATAAAATGAATTTTTTTTCAACCCCTTAGCTGCAATCCTCCCCAACTTTTTTTTTCAAATGCAAACCTATGTCGTGTATGGGCTTATTATAAAGCTCGTAAAAAATTTATTCTGACCATACCCTCAATTTTTTTTGTGGTTACAACGAAATGAGAAAAAACTTTGAAATGAAGGGGTTATATTTTTAGAAGTGATTAATTTTTGGGAAAGAAAGTTTTTTGGGATTGATTTGGGAATCAAATTGATTACTTGCTTCCTCTCTTTGGAAGATTCCCTGATTTTTTTGTATCGAGATGGAGTAGTAGAAAGCCAAAAACTTTCGTTCCCAAAAAAAAGAGAAGAAACTCTTTTGAAAAGTTACAAATACCTAACTGAGTGCTATCTACGCGTGAATTAACGTAACACATGCTGAAATTGGCCTCCACCCTCTACTTGGCAGGCTCCTAGGCGATGGTTAAACCCGTCTACGGAATTCCGAATGGCCTCAGCCGGTATGTTATGTGATTCCACTGTAATTCTGCTTTTTAGATCTTCAATATTAGCCGGCCTATTTTATAAACCTTGTCTTTCATATATCCCCAATTAAAACAATCTAATGGTGTTAAGCCTGGGGATATTGCCGGCCATTCAATTGTACCACGTCATCCAATCCAGCGTCCTGCAAATATGTCTTCGAGATATTCTGTGACATTAATACCAAAATGTGGGGGAGCACCGTCCTGTTTGAACCAAAGTGTTTCAGTGGGGATATCTGGATCTGCTTCATTGGGAAACATAACAGCTAAAGTAGGGACTAATTCAAAGCGTGAAAAGTCGCGTGCAGCTGTAAGGTTTCCCTCGAAAAAGTATGGCCCTAATATTCTGTTGTCGATGATGTCTTCCCATACATTTACCTTCTGAGGACGCTGCGTATGAGCTTCGCATTTCCAGTGTGGGTTTTCCTGACTCCAGAATCGATAGTTGTGCCTGTTAACTACTCCATGTAAATGAAAAGTAACTTCGTCCGAAAAGAGTATGTTGAGTGGAAACCCATTATTCGCCTCATTATTTTCTCAAAAAATTGCAAACGCCTGTCATAGTCATCTTCCAACCTCTCTAGGACAAGACATACCTTATATGGGTGGTATTTTTCTGTTTTAAAAAACCTCCCAATCGTATGTCTAGACGCAGGATTGTTTTGGGCTAATGAAACCGTTGACAAATGTGGATCTTCCTACAGAGATATGGCAATGTCCAATTTTTTATCTTCGTCTAAAACATGTGGCCGGCCACTTCTAGGCAAGACCTTCACTGTACCATGTTCTTCAAATTTGTGTGAGATTTTACTCACAGTAGCCTGGGAAATGTGATTTTCCGAATATTATGCATTAAATAAAGTACGTACCTCACTTCACCTCCGCATTCTATTCCCACATCCCAACAATATCAAGACTTCGATATGCTGCCTCTCTGACAATACCATTTTTGTTTAGCAAATTAAAAAAGAACACTTTGAAGGTACCCAATTAACAAACTAAACATACATACATATTTTCAATTTCACCCAGAAATGTCACAATTTTAAAATTGAGTCAAAACAATAGTTCCTATCAGGGCATTCATTTTGGTACAAAAAATGCAACGACCTTTTTCTCTTTTTGAGGTACACTGGTGAACAATTTCTTGGGATGGAACTAATTTTATGTGTAAGTTTTTGGTGAAAAAATAAAATCCACATAATATTGATGCTACATTACGTTATCAGTTTTCCACATAAATCAATAAAATTTGTTGTGGTGCCTGACCCGGTTGGTCTGTTCTTAAAATTTGTAAACTTTTAGAAACTGGATAGGTACTGGTGATCCTTAGCAATTGTTGAGCAATGTACATCATCACCACTTAGTTTTTTACAACGTTAATTCACCCGCAGCACTAAGTCGGTATTTTCATTTTTTTGGTTTTAAAACAGTTTTTTTCTCATTTCGTGGTAACTGCATGAGTAATCGCATGAGTAGCTGAAAAAACATTTATATTAAGCAAAGAACCTCACATGGAATAATAGTGAAATAAAATACAAGTAAAAATAGAACAATTGAACAAAAGTATAAATAAAACTAAAGAAATGAAAAGAGGAAATAAAAATCATAAGTTGAGCAATTCTAAGCCACGTTAGTTCACGACGTTTCGATTGTTGGTATCTAGAATCTTCTTCGTCATATCCCAGTCATCACCCGAAGATGATTGTAGATACCAACATTCGAAACGTCGTTAACTAACGTGGCTTGGAATCGCTCAACTTTTGATTTTTATTTTATTTTTTCATTTCTTTATTTTCATTTATACTTTTGTTCAATTGTTCTATTTTTACTTGTATTTTATTTTACTATTGTAACGAATTAAAAGAGTTAACTGTCTTGAACCAATTTATTTTAACAATATTTCACTAACACAACTAATTTA
>WOGM01000032.1:0-20820 GCA_015342125.1 Leptinotarsa haldemani | reverse complement strand
CTCCACATACCATTCAACTATACCAAATCTCGTTTTGATACACCTAATAGTCTAGAAGTTATGACTTGTCTAATAGATTCGTTGACACCCGGTATAGTCTTTATGACTTTAGCCTCCCCTGTTCTCCAAAGCACATGCCGTCACTGTTCGTTGCTAACTTTCAAACTTGGCCAAAATGATCCCTCTATGACAACTGTCTTGATAGTTTTCAAATAACTATAGAGACAAATTTCTCGTCAGTATTATAATAACTACCATTACTACCAGTGAATAGGTGTGAGCCACAATAACTCCTTGCGGGTTGCGGTGGAGGGCCGCATAAAGCCACTCACTTTGGACCTAACCTAACCACAAGTGGAAGTTTACTCCCCTAGCTAATACCACTACGGGTATTTGATTACACCTGTAGATATTTGTGATTTTGATATACAATGAAAAAAATCAAGCGTTTTTAGAATTTTTTTTTTAAATGAAATACATTCTATTAAAAATTTATTTATTGTCGTATTTAAATATATTCAGTGCAAATAGAAAGTCATTTTATTTACAACAGATGATTCATTCATAGGTAAATATATACATTTTTAATGAACCTAATAATATAAGTACACACATAACCATCAAAATTTAAAGAGAAACCAACTCATGTTATTTGCTACTTTTCAGTTGAGATGAAAAACTAAAAATTCATGACCGATTAATATAATTAAAAAACAACATTCCTACAATTAGATGAATAATACTGAAAATAACATTCTTGGAAAGACGTTTTCATTGTTTATTATGTATTAGGTCATATTTTTATTAAAATTAAGGTAAATATAAAACTGAGGATAGAACATTTCTTGTGAAAACAGCAAGAACTAAAAAGTTAAGCCAATGTCAAACTAATATAAGAGCTTTATTCGTAGCAGAAAAATGTTATTTCTAAAGGAATGAACGATCCCCTTCAGAATATTTCCAGATATCCAGAGATTCTGTCAAGATAAAATTTAAATAAAATTAATGGTAAAATAACATGGAAAGTGAATTGTGGCAAAATTTGTGGAAATTGAATATTCAGTTACTTAGCAATTATATTTCACAAGGTCATTATAATAACTTCTGGAGAGAAAGTCTGATGAAATTAATTTGGTTTTCCTTGTAAAAAACGAAGCTGGAATAAACATTTTTTAAAGCATAAAGATACTATAGTATATTTTCTTAGAATTAAACTTAAAACAATCCATTAAGGACATATCACTCATAAAATAAGTTAACTCCCCATTACAATTAAAAATATGGGATTTGTATCCAAATATTAGCAGAATAAAATATGAAGAGCACGAAGAAATGTATAAGTAAATCTTCAAAATATCACTGAGATGAATTAAATAGTACCATTACATAACTAAAAGTCACCTTCTACAGTAAAATCTACATCAATACTCTCTGCAACGCCTTCTTTTTTATACTCCCCCACCTTCTTTTCAAAGAAGTTTGTTTTACCATCAGTCGAAATAATTGTCATGAAATCGAATGGGTTTACCGAGTTATAGACTTGATTACAACCAAGTTCCTTCAGCAGCCTATCAGCAACATACTCAATATATGTACACATTGCATGACAATTCATTCCGATCAAACTCACAGGCAGAGCTTCAGTTAGAAATTCTTGTTCGATTTTAACAGCATCACAAATAATATTCGTGATACGTTCTTGTGACGGTTTCTGAACTAAATGAGAGAAAAGAAGACAGGCAAAGTCACAATGCAAACCTTCATCCCTAGAAATCAGTTCATTTGAGAAAGTTAAACCTGGCATCAAACCACGCTTCTTTAACCAGAATATAGCTGCAAAACTACCAGAGAAAAATATCCCTTCAACTGCAGCAAAAGCTACAATACGTTCAGCAAAAGTGGAGCTTTTGGAGCTTATCCAATTGAGGGCCCAATTCGCCTTTTTCGCTACACAAGGCATCGTTTCGATGGCGTTGAATAAATATTCTTTTTCTGTAGGGTCCTGTATATAGGTTTCTATCAGAATACTATACATTTCAGAGTGGATGTTCTCCATAGCTATTTGAAAACCGTAAAAGCAGCGAGCTTCTGGTATCTGCACCTCCTGACTGAATCTCTCGACCAAGTTTTCATTGACGATACCATCAGAAGCAGCGAAAAAGGCTAGAACATGCGAAATGAAATGTCTTTCGTCATTAGAGAGATTCTTCCACTGCTTCGAGTCTCGAGACAGGTCAACTTCCTCAGTTGTCCAGAAGGAAGCTTCTGCTTCTTTATACTTTGCCCATATATCTTTGTACTGAATAGGAAATACTACAAACCGTCCAGGATTTTCTCTTAAGAGGGGTTCTAGCTCTGGATCGAAATCCACGTCCGTTCCATCCTGGATATTCAATTTAGATTTCACTGAGCTATTTTTGGCGGGAGATTGGGGCGTCTGAATATTAGCCTTATTAGGAGATAAAACCATTCTGTCAGCTTTTTTAGAAAGTCGTGCTTCTGAGTTCTCTTTATCGTAAGCCGGCATTTTGATATCTAAAATAGTTTTGAATGAATATCAATAGGATTGAAAATTATTAAGAATCTTACCAAAGTTTTTCGAGAGAGACATGCACTGAACTACGTATCCAATAAAATAAAACGCGGGAACAAGAGTTTCCTCTTTTATATGGTCGATTTGGCGCGAATTTTATCACACGTTGTAACCTGTCACAATGTAATTTTGGCAAAACGTTGTCTGAAGTCAATCTGAAATTAAACAAATATACTTTTTTCTCTTACGCGTAAAATAGAACTTATGTTGAAAAAGTCGCAATAAAATTGAGAGGTTAATATTGTTTATATTTTGAAAATAACTGAAATATTGAAATCTTATGCAATGGCAACGTTGCCATATGTAGCTTCAACGATCTGTCAAAGAGTAATTAAAGAAGAGACACTCACTTGGCGGCACTTTGATGTTGTTGGGGCCAGTTTCTGTAACTTACCTATATTCTGTTTTCGAGGTGTTTAATGTCATTTTTTGGGGTAAGGGTATAATAGAATAGAATTTATGATATGTATTCGAATTTGCAGAGACTTGAAGCAGATTAAGAAACACTTAATTGTGAGATTTTCACTAAACAGTTTTACATAAACGCGTGAAACTGTTTGGTAAAAATCTCACAATAAACTGTTTCTTGAATGTAGAATGTATTCATTAAAAAATTTACATAATTTCATGCAAGCATGAAATGCTTGACGTATCAACTTAAACGTTGACACGACAAGAAGAGTACTTCGACCACGCCACTGAAGATGACTGCCACAGTTGCAGTTGAAACGTTTGTAGCTTACAATCAACCAAAACAAAATGTTGATTGTCAGAAAAAGTCAAAAAAATTAAAACAGCATTTTTTTGAAAAATAAAGTATTAAAGGAAATTGAGAAATTACACATTAACTTCATGGGGAAGTTTGATATCATTGCAAGTGGTTCAAACACGTTTTATTTTTCATTATTTCTATATTCTAAAATTCTTTTTCTTGATTGTTTTTTAACCTGTGCTCCTAAGACAGTGGTAGGCTCGAACAAGTTTTCAGCAATAATGTTTTATAGAAAGAGATTCATTCTGCAATACATGGGGTCTAGAAATTAATTGACTGATTCTCTGTTTTTCTCAAATCGTGTGCACAACTTTGACGACTTTTTGTACTATTCGAACTAATTTGTCTGTTAGGGGTTTGACCCGCTATCAATGTGGACTGTATATAATTATACACTCGTACTAATGAAAGCTCAAGTATTTTCAATGTATACACTGCTGTATGTCTTCCGAATCATGAATAATAATTTTTACCGCCATTACAGAAGACTGGCAACCAAGCAACAGCGAAGCGAAACTATTGTCTGAAGAAGAATGATTAATGACATATGTCAAAAGTTTTCAAAAGAACTAGGTTATTTGCTACTATTCCAGATTAAAATATTTGTTATAATTTTTGAATTGTAAATATGGTAAGTTGAATGTAATATATCAATTCTTGGTTGAGACCGCCTAATTTCAGCTTCCTCTGTCACTGCTGCGAACGGCCCAAAATCATCCTATGGTAATTTTTTTTCAGATTAACAATAATGTACTAAGAATACTTTCTTCTAGCTAGTTGAACTGAAAAATGGTGAAACCTACAATGGACACTTAGTCAGTTGCGACAATTGGATGAATATAAATCTTCGAGAAGTTATCTGCACTTCACGGGTAAAAACATGTTATTACTATTTGTACCTATAATTGCAAATTTGGATGAATATCCGTGATATTAGATATTTGCTGATCGTGAAGAATGGGATGACCCATTTTGACCCGAAAAGGGTCAAAATGAGGTTTTGCATCAACCAACCATTATCCCCATATGAATGACATCCCTCAAAATTAATGACATTTCACGGCTCTGTAGAGAAATATGAATTCGTGTACAATATAAACAAAGAACCGTTAGAATGCATGATTTGGGAGTTATCATGGATGTGAAAATGGACTTTCATCTCCATTACATACAAATAACAAATAGGGCATTAAAAATGTTGGTTTTTGTTTGCAGATCAACAAAAGATACCCCAAACATAATTTCAATCAAAACTCTACTCTTTTCTTGAGTATGGTCAGTTGTAGAATATTGTATTTGTCTCTGGTCACCAACATATCAAGTTCATATCAATAGCATTGAGAGAGTTCAAAAGAAGTTCTTGAGATATATTATGCTGCTTTTGAACTGATGAAATTTCCCAACAATTCTCTATCTAATTGTTGAAACTAATCTTCAAATGTTTGGCACTCATAGGGTCATGACGATATTTAATTAATTCACAAAATACTCAACCCTAAAATGAATTGCCCGAAAAATGTTTTGCAATTAAATCGTCACGTTCGTCTTAGGTAAACACGTAACAGTCATTAGTCACTGAATATCGTTAGATGTAACTGTGGAAAGCATTCTCCCTTATGAAGAATTGCTTTAAATGGAAATAAAGTTGATATTGAATATTTTAATTTGTCTGGAATTTCTTTCATACATACCACATTTATTATCACTGAGAATACTTTAGATTACCAGCTTCAGTTGATCCCCAGTCTAATACTTCTTTAACATAGGATGGAGATAAATTTTGGAGGATGCCAGAGTGCTACATTCGTGGAAGTACAATAAAATATCTTCGAATCCCTGATGAAGTCATCGACATGGTGAAAGAAGAAACTATCATTAAAAACAAAGGCAGGGGAGATATGAGAGGTGGAAGAGGTGGAGCAAATCAAAGAACCAGGCCAGCAGCTAGAGGTATTTTTTGCTGTTACATATAATATGTGGGGCACCAAAAGATTCAATTCTGGGGCTTGTTTTGTCCCTTCGTATATGTATAACGAAAAGGTCTGTATTCGGTTAAAAAAATCCAATCAAATTCTATAATGGAAATATTGAATTTTGTGTGAAATTTCTTGGTCTCACTATAGACGAATTAATTAGGAGAAAAATGGCTTCCATAATTGAAACAGACTTAAAACACTTACTCAAATTATGTGAATTCATTTTGAAAATTAAAAAACAAATATTGGGCAAAATTCTATTTATTATAGTTTCAAGTTTTAGAATTAGCTACCAACTACTTTTCTGTCAATTTGGATCGCGATTATTGTGAATTGTGAAAAATAGAAAGTGTTTTTTCCAAGTTTCCCAAAAGGCAGTACACTGAAAATGTTTCTAATATTCTGATCATAATGAGTTGGTATATTTTGCAGGTAACTTTGGAGGTCGAGGTAATAAACCAGGTGGTCCCGGTGGAAGAAATCCTCCTTTTCAGAAACAAAAACCTAAACAATAAAAGGATATTGTAGGTAATGATTCAAGGAAATATTTTTAAGTTTCAATTTGTATTGAGGAAAAAAAAATAAAAAAGCTTACTGTATATTTAAGGAAACAAATTTTGATTATATCATATTCATTTGACTTTGCATTGTAAAATACAGCATTCAGTATTAGGATTACCTGATAATTTAGACTCTGGTAAAATTATTTAACAAATTTGATATCATTCATTTGTTCAATTTTTTTTCATTCTAAATCACGCGACATTTGAGTAATATAATGTTTAGTTTTATATTTAAATTTGTAGTTTTATCACTCAGTAACGCTGACAATGGTTTAAGTTGGCCTCTACAGCATATCGTTTGAAAGAAAAAACCGATTTCTTCATATGCGTTCCAAAGAAAATTTGTATCAATAGTTTGTTAGCAAGAGAATGGTTAATAAATCCAAAATATTCACTTTTCCTGGAAATGCAAAAATCTTCTTGATGCACGTTTAACTAACCAAGTTCAGGAAATGAAATTTGTGCTTATTTGATTTAAAACCAGCCATAAAAAATTCTTTTTACTTCTTCATGTTTATACAAAAGATATTAATGTCATTATGTAGTGTCATCATGACATTTGACTCGTCCATGACATAAAGTCATAATATTACACATGAATTGCGTTTTTCATCTTGTAATGTTATCCAGATTGGTACTGAAGTGGCAATAACTCCTTAGAAACTCTGAATTTCTGAACGTTTGATAAACTTTGAACGAAAAGAAAATGATTGCTTGTTATGATTTGGCACCTCTATCGCAAAAATACTCTGTAGATTTGCTTGTACAGGAAATTTGAATTTCTCACTCACATATTTATATGATGAATTCTTGGGTTATCTTTTTCACATTTGTACTGTTAATGAAGTCATATCATAAATAATCAAGGCGTAACTGAAACGTATCATAACTTTATTAAGAAACATGTTGAACAATTTTTAGAATTTACATTTTACAATGGATCATACTTATATATAATTTGTCAACTATAGCCTCTCAAATATGACATCCTATTAAAACATCTGTTAAAACTTTTTAATTATTTGTACGTATCCTAAAATCTAACTGTTAAAACAGATATACAATAAAATTGAATTCTTCAATGGACAGAAAAATTCAAATTCTAGGTTGAGACGAGATTCTTTTGTGAAATTTATGTTTTTTTTACAATGTTGTTCTTTCACAATCAAAGATGTTCCATTAGATAAATGAACAGGTTCATTTCAAGTCATTGTTCTAAATAGAACCAGATAAAAAATATTTATAAAAAATTTGTAGAGTTTCTGAACTATGAACATATGAAAACACTTACATCTAAAATTACTGTTTCAGTAAAAGTATAAAATTTTACCAGGCTCTGCAGTCATCCCAATTTTGTTCTGTACAACTAAGAGTATCCTGGATCTAATATTCCCCTAATCTCTAGAACCAAGTTCATGTCATTTGGCTTCACCGTTACTCTTTTAGCATGATAAGCACACCTGTTAGCGTCCTCAAACAATTGAACTAAATACAACTCCGCGGCTTCCTGCAGAGCTTGTAGAGCTTCAAGTTGCACTCGATGGTCAGATGTTGTATGTTCCATTAGTATTTCTCGTATAACTCTAGCAAAGGGTAAACGAGGGATAAGATTACTTGTTGTTGATTGAAGTCTTTTTATCTCCCGAAGAGTCGTAACATTTATTTTATAATTTTTATTGTGAAGTTTGAAGATCTTGGTAACTTGTTTACTTGGCGCCTTTTTCCTCTTGGGAGTTGATTTTCGGTTAACCATGTTTTCCAACACCCTATAAGCATTTATTGTTGTCGAATATGTCACATTGCTCCTTTTCAGCAAAATTGCAGTCGGAATATCATTTCATTTTGAAATATTATTCGTTAAATCAAATATAAACAAATTTTTATGGTTAAACTTTTGAAAGTAGATGTCAAATAAGTTACTTCAAACACTACTCAACGGTTTTTCTTTCTTCTTCTTTTCCCAATAATGGCTTCAGCTGCTAGGGCTATTCAGCCAGAAGTTCAAGAATCATGTTGCTAACTACAGGTGGAGCCCACACTGAAGTGGATCTGAGCTGGACCACTGAACTGTATTTTATATATACAGTTCATTTATTTTATATACACAGTTCAGTGAGTTGGACCCAAACCCCACCTGGGTTTGCGCTAAAACAAAGTTACACTGTAATTTTAAGTCAGTTAACAAGCAATGTCCGACTGCACTAGAGCGTAAGCACTAATGTGAGGAGATGCACTACGTTTACGTGTATGGACACTACGATCAGGTCACGATTGGTAAAGCACTGCATGCGCACAAGTATTAGGTCTGTCTTGATCACTACAACTTTATATTGGATGCAATCAGGAATTTGGATATGGTTTGTATGTTAGATGGTGATATATGTTTGAAAAAGATATTGTGGAAGGTAAGAGGTTGAATTGTTGTAGGAGAGATGCTGAGAGAGCCATGAAGTATTTGTATATTATGAAAATTATTAGGGCAGGCAAAGAATATATGTAGGAGGGTCTGTATTTCCCCACATTCGCAGGGGTCGTCATCAACCATCTTAATTTTATGGAGATGCGCTTTATTGAGGGAATGAGTGCGCCCAATTCTGCAGATATTGACGATTTCTTTACGATAACAAGTAGCCATATCCTTGAACCATGGAGTTTTGTAAGGTTGTGGTACGGAGGAAAAGTAAAGTTTGGCTTTGAATTGTCCGTCCCCGCTATATTGATTGGTCCAGTCTATCCAAATGTTATGTTTCATAAATGCTCGAAACTCTCTATAGTCTGCTTGAGGATGGTTAGAGAGTGGATGATTTTTTCCAATATTGGCTAAAGTATCGGCTATATCATTACCCTTGAATGACTAGGAATGCATTACATTGTCTTTGTCTCTCAATTGACATAGTTTTCTTCTTCTTTTTTTATTGTGCTCAGTGTGCATGATTCACTCGAAGAATATCACCATCTCTCAGCTATGGAAAGCTTGGCCTAAATAATTATTAAGCCTCACAACATCATAAGAGCTCAGTTTTGATTTTAAGCTGAGCTCAGTAAAGCTCAGGTTTGCATAATATATGGATAATACGAAGTACTTCTCCTCCGAGCACTTCAAGCGAATATATGTTAAAAACAACAAGTAGATTCGTTCGTCACTCTACTACTTCACCGTTTTTTCTCTCCGATATTCATTTCCCCTGGCTCAGCAAACTCAGCTCCTCTCTCTCTCTCGTAATGATAGATTTTTTCGTAATTTTTGAGTTGAGAAGCTCCCCATAACCTTATTATGTCCGATTTACTTCCTAACTCTACTTTCTGGGCTAGTAAAACAGATAGAAAGGTAATGTCTGTTTCGCTTTTTAATTCAATTCATCATGGCTGCAAACGGTTAGACCCAAATCGCAATTTACAGAATTATTTTATTCAGTCGGTAATTTTCCGTATCATTGGAAGAATATCAAAGTATATTTTTCTAATCTGGAAGAATATCAAAGTATACATTTTTATAATCTAATTGAAATAGGCTCAACTTGGCTGAGGTCAATATTTTATCCAACTCCGAATGAGACGAAGTTTTACTTTAAGCGAACTGTTTTATCACAGGGAGGCCCACGTACTGCTATACTGGGTATTAAAATACTTTCAATCACTGCTGCCAATTGTTAAAGTTGACCGTATGGAATAAATTGATGGATGTAGCCGTTACTACGTGGTAGGAGATCATAATAAAATGAGAAATGAAAATTTCTATGTTTTTTACCACTTATATTTGTAACTAACGTTACTGCACCGTATGGCTTTGAGATCCATTTCCTATCCTCTCATCTTGACACCAAAGCAATGTATTATTATTATAAATCAGTTGTTGCGGACAAATATTTTCAAATACGAGTACGCAACTGAACAAAACCCATTGATTTATCATTTTTTTATCAGATTCTGGATGGACTGCAATACCTCCATTGGAGAGGACTATGTCATTTAGATCTTCAGCCCGATAATGTAGTTATGTGCGGAGTCAGATCGGTACAAGTCAAACTGATAGATCTGGGATCAGCTCACAGAGTCACCAAACTAGGAACCAAAGTGCCAATTGTCGGTCATCCCGATTACATATGTAAGTCACTCTGGGTATACACCTATCAAGTACTTCCCATCTTACATGATACTGTTTGAAATTTTCAGCGCCTGAGGTCCTGGCTGAAGAACCAGCATTTCCACAATCCGACATATGGGCAGTGGGCGTTTTGGCTTACGTAATGCTTTCCGGGGTAGTGCCTTTCCGAGGACAAGATGAAAACGAGAGCAGGCAAAACATTCTCTTTGTTCGTTATAGGTTCGAACACTTGTTCCAAGAAGTATCACAAGAAGCGACGAGGTTCCTCATGCTTCTGTTCAAACGTCATCCTAAGTAAGTAATAAGTATTATAATAACGATTGCGTTCCTTTAGTGAATGATTCATTCTAATCTCAGATATCCTTCAAGTATCCAACGTAACCAAAACTATTTATCTTCACTAAAATTCACCCTAATCCAAAACCCCTATTCCTATCCATTTTCATCATCACAAGCACATAATATCTTTTCTAATTATTTCAAGCTGTCTTTTCACTGTTTTTTTTTCTTGCCTCTCTAACAGGTATCTTCACTGGTCTATAAGGTATCTACTTTGATCAGATTCCAAATGATGGAAGTGATATACTAGAAATCAAATAGTAACGGGTGATTTTTAAGAAGTATACACGATTTGATTTTCAAACCAACACAAAAATTTTAAAAATACGATCAAATCTTTATTGAAATCGATAGAACGATCAATATAATTTAATGTTTGAAGATGATTTCGTGCAAATGTTGTCCACGGCTCCGCTTTAGATGGCCCATGCGCAAGGTCAAATTTTGGCACACTTTCTCTAGCATATCGACCGATATTTCATGTATAAATGCTTCGATATTGGCTTCCAGAGCGTCAGTTCTTGCTGGTTTATCCCTATAGACATGAGCATTAACATGACTCCACAAGAAATAACCCAAAGACGTTAAATCACACGATCTAGGAGGCCAATTGATGGACTCCAAACGTGAGATAAACTATTCAACGAAGGCGGCTCTTAATTGGACCATTGTTTCGCGTGCCGTGTGGCATGTGGCACCTGGCACCGTCTTGTTGAAACCACATGTCAGGCATGTCCAATTCTTCCATTTTGAGCAACAAAAAGTCGTCAATCATCACACGGTAGCGCTCATAGTAACGTTCCGGCCATTGTCGTCTTTGAAGAAGTACGGCCCGATGATGCCACCGATCGATAATCCACACCAAACACTTACGTTTTCGGGATGCATCGGTAGCTCTTGCAATGCTTGTGGCTGGTCTTCACTCCAGATGGGGCAATTTTACTCGTTAACGTATCCATTCAACCAGAAATGAGCCTCGTCGCTGAACACAATTTTTCGATAAAAATGTGGATCCTCCTCCTCCAACTTTGACAGCCCCCATTCACCAAATGTTAGACATTGTGGGAGGTCGTGTAGCTTCAATTCTTGCACCAGCTGTGTCTTATAAGGTTTTACACCCAAATTCTTTCGCAAATTTTGCCACGTAGTGGCGTAACAGAGGCTCAATTGCTGCGAACGGCGGCGAATCGATATTTCACAGTCATCACGAACACTGGCGGATACATCTGCAATATTTTCTTCGGCCATCATTCTACGTATGCATGTTGATGGTTTAATGGGTTCGAAATTCAGTCACAAGCTTCCGAATAACTCCCTCAGTAGGCCGACGAAACTGCCCATAAATTGGAAGAAGTGTACGATGCACTTTCTTCACCGATCATGAATTTTGGTGATAAAATTCAGTAAGTTGCAAGCGTTGTTCATTCGTAAATCGATTCATGGTTAAATAATAGACCAAACTGAACAAGTTTGACAATGACAGATGACACGATTCACGCGTGATCTGTCAAAAACAGTGTTACCAAAAAGATACCAGCAAAAAAATCACTTATTATGAAAAACAAAAATGTTTTCAACGTATATCTCTCCGGTATATCACAAAACACTCAATTCTTTTCAAGTGTTATACTGTCTGCGACGTAAAAGAAAGTCCTAGAAATGTATGGCTCAAAAAATTTAACATGGTTCTTAAGGTGGATTTCCACTGTTGAATTTGTTAAAAAATTTGTCAAAATCTGTTTTTCTGTTAACCAGCTGTTTGCTCCCCTACGGACGCCAACTCTCAAAAATCTAAACTTGTGAGAGCTAAAGACTAACGAGGTCTTACCTTTTAACTAACCTATCACGGGTTGTAATAATAATAATAGTGAATAATAAATCTTTACTTTCCTTTTTTTTGGCAAAGTTATAAAATGGGTATAGGAATCGTCAAATAAAAAAAAGAGATCGGAGACTAGAAGTTCCTGAAAAAAAAATGACAACTACCTACATTTATACACATAAATTCTTGAAAGCGATAATAACAGTTATCGAAAAGAAAATCCTTGAGTTTTCTTTCGAAGATATACATGGTTTTGGTTATTTTTCTTAATATCTGGAAGCAAATTATAGGCACATGGATCCTGATCGGGTGATACAAAAGCTATTTTGGTTTTTGCAAATGGTACTAAAATGTTGTTTTTTGTCTTGTATCAATATTATGCTTACCTTTTACAAACAAAAAATACACATTTTTCTATATACCTTCCTGAAAATTATTCACAGAGTCCTTCAATTGTTTTTTCACTTAATCCTCAATTATTTTGTGCCCGATTTAGTGAATTGTATGAAATGTTTCTCTGTAATTTTTTGCAGTTTATATAATGAAATAAACTTTCGTTCTGATTTTGGGATAACCGCATGAGTAAAAACTACATGTACAATAATAGATACGTTGTCTTATATTTCCACAATATTTTCATTAGTAGTTTATTCAAAATCGAGTTAACATGATGGTCGTGACGTCACTTACAGTTGACATGAACTTAGCAACACCGTAAAACTTATTCATATTGTCTTCTTCTTCATGTATTCTTGTTGTTATTACCGTGCTTGCGACCACGGGTAATAATCTCTCCTCTGTGGAGCGACACTGTTATTGTCCTTGGGGTCGATTCAATGGTTAATTCCGAATTCAAGAAGCATTTCCCACTAGGTACGACATAAGAACTTTATATTTGGAATTTTATTGAAATATCTGAATATTGATTTTCCTACTTTTTTCTGAAAAGTATAAGGAAAACACTTCACCCATCTTTGAACAGCTCAATGTTTTCTCAATTGATCCAAATATTTCATTTCATTTCAGCAAAAGGCCATCACCCGAAGAATGCCACGAAAACCGGTGGTTACTACCGACTGACTACATGATCAAGAAAAGGGAACGGGCAGTTTTTCTGGGCCACAGACTCAAAGATTACTCTGAAGAATATCACAGCGAGAGGGATCAACTTTCGCAGAAATCGAAGAGCTTACTTGGTGTCAAATTAATTAGGTCTCACAGCATACAAGAGGAATTATTAACGACGTCGTAGATTTGTAGGGAGTTTATGATCTGATTGTAAATATTGTTTATACAGATGTATTTTGGTTTTATTTATTTGTTTTTCGTTGTTTTTTTGATTTACCAAGATGGTGAAGTGAAGTTTGGGTTTGGTGGAACTATTTATTTTTCAAACAACTTCAGAACTATAGGAAGCAGCTTTCAAAAACCCAAACAACCCTTCAAAAATGAGAATAGTATGAATGTGACCTTTGGTGGCGGATTTGTGCAGCATCAACTTCCATCTTCACTTTCATTTTAATTTTAGCTGTGAAATTTTCATCAAGAAATACCTGATATTTTATGCAGCGCGTTTCCTAAACTACACATGCGCAGTCAGCATATTCTATCATAAACAACAAAGTCAACCCAACGTTGTGTATGTGCTAAAGCAATTTACACTTCCACCGCTGTCTAGAAAAACCAGTCATTATACTTGATTTGCCACTTCTGATGTTTCTGTTCCACAGTTTGGTTTTTTTTGACGAGTTCTCATCCTAAATTTCACGCCCTTAAATGTTTCCAAGAGACATGTACTCTGAATACTCTGAGACATGTATCACATGCTAACACAGAACTCATATATGTTCTATGGTTTCAGTACATTCATTTTTGACTGAAAACCGATAGTTCAGTTTTCATAGTGATAGGGAATATGGAAGTTGATGCTACATTGATCCATCTTAATGGTGATAGATGTTACCTTTCTAGAGTCGCCTGTAGAACAGTTTATTCTTGAAATTAATGTAATTGTCTGAATGGTTCCTGTATACAAATACTCAATGTTTTCGGTTGATATTATTCTGTTACTTCGTTTGAAATGTTATTAGAATTTTATTTCAATAAAGAAACTTATAATTTATTCATTCTCATCCACAACCTTTCTCACGTGTTATCAGTTATTCTAAATGAATCCCTTTGCGAGGTTCGGCCATAGACGTGTCATAATATCAACGGGTTTTTTCTGGATGTTTATGGTAGATAATTGAAATTCAAGGTGAAATCGAGTTCAATACTTTTATTCTTTCTGAATAAGAATGATAAAAACGGTATCATCAGTTAGTTCTATAAAATATTATTTAATTCGTCCATTTTAAAAATGTCGGAAACGTCACTGCTACTGACATTTACCCCCTTTCAAAGCACGTTCCAACATGTATATGATTTTTGAATATCATAAAAGAGTACATGAATGAATATACGACAGACCTATTCAATGTCTACTACCCAATCGAATATTCTACCCCAAATTCCAAATATAAAGTATTTGTTTTCTGGCAAATGTCGCGCGAACAACAAGAATACAGAAGAAGAAAAGAATATGTTTTATGGTGTTGCCCGTTCACCTCTTCTTCTTTTCGATTCAATGGCCTCAGCAACTAAGGATATCCGGCCAGTTGGTAACGAGTTGCCAAGCTCACATCAAATGTTAGTGACGTCATAACAATCCTTTTTACTCGATTTTAAAAAAAACTACCCACAAGGATTGTAAAAAAAGTAAAAAAAACGGTACTATACACATGTACTTTTCACCTATACGGATATCCCAATTGGACCATTGGAGCAACATTTGAAAATTTCAAAGAAAAAAGAGATTAGAGAAATTTCTCTCATTGTTTGAAATTTGAAGGGAGGTGTAATTATGTGATTACTCGAAAAAATTTACAAAATCACTTGTGTTTCTGTGATTTTTTGTTTTTGTGAGATAACAGGTTTATTTCACATGATTTTAAATTTGAATTGAAGGGGTTATATTTTTAGGAGTGATTAATTTTTGGGAAAGTTTTTGGAATAGTAGAAAGCCAAAAACGTTCTGTCCCAAAGATTTCAAATTGTATTTCAAATACTTTATTTTAGATGGAGCTGAACCAAACTGATGTTAACATATCTATTAGGATGGTTTTTCAAATAGTTCTTTTATTAAAAGAGAAATGAAGAATCGAACAATGCAACAAATCCAAATTGCAATTATAATACAGACAATTTATCTTAACAAACTCAAAGAACAAAAATGTTCCTGTCAATATATAAATAACATTTCATATCATTACATAACTAGTCAAACATACATAGGTACTATTCATGTATGTTCCTAGAGTAAATTATATACATGACTTTACAAAACTCATAAAAAACACTATAAGATGAACAGAAAAACAACACAAAATCAACTATCAAATATAGTTATTACAATTCTTCTTATATCTATATTTGATTTCCCTATTTTATTTCCAGTTCATTTGGATTGTCCAATGCTTTGTCAATAAGGAGGTATTCTTCCAACTAAAGAGTGTTTTTTTGACTGATAGATAGTATAAATCCGGAGTTGCCCATTTTACCCGATAGTCAATATAAATGTTGAAACCAGAAGTCACTTCTGTAGTGTCTGTCTTTCCATTTCCACAACGGCTTTGATGTGGTTTGATATTGTATTGAAGGGATCACTTTTGAAAGTTTTATCTCTCAATGCCCTCTTGAAAAAGTTAATGTCCTCTAAAATTTTCTTTTTTCTGTCCTTTGCTTTTTCAGTTGATTTGGTTTTTTTCGTTTTTGCTGCAGGGGTGTTTTTGATGTTTGGCCTGGTCTTGAGCAAAGACTCGAGTGAAGGAAGTGCATCACGCAAGGGGTTTGTGTCTCCTGAATTCAAAAATATGTAATGATAATAGTAATAAATCACTGTGTTGAGATAAATAAAAGAACAATCAAGAAAGTCAAAATCACATGTCAGTACATACAAAAAAAGTTGGAAACTTACAAAGAAAGAAAGAAAGCAATGAAGTTAAAGAAAACTCTTTACAATGTGGTGTAGATCATACCCAAAAGAACCTTTCATATATAAAGCTTTTTTTCCAAAAATTAATCACTTCTGAAAATATTCC
Organism: Leptinotarsa haldemani; assembly: GCA_015342125.1. NCBI lineage: Eukaryota > Metazoa > Arthropoda > Insecta > Coleoptera > Chrysomelidae > Leptinotarsa > Leptinotarsa haldemani. Next base: position 4,511 of record WOGM01000032.1, on the reverse strand, counting down.
TCTACATACTAGAAGGCATATAATCGAATTTAAAGGAATATTAAAGGTTCAATGCCCCCGAAAACTTTTAGGATACATATTCAAGTCAGTTTTCAGTTTGGAACACCCTGTATATGTGTACTTATATTCAATGATATCTGCAAATAAGAAATTTATCAATTCATACCCATGATTGCAGTCTGTTTCCTTTTATTTCTAGCTTTCAGTTCTTTCTTCATTTGCTCTATCACATCGATCTTTTTCATCAACAGTTTGCGTTTTAAATTAAGCTTCTCCTTTCTCTTCATCACTCTATTGCCCGATATTTTTGATTTGAGTGATTTGAAGGTCATGGTACCTTTTGTACCTTCTGATTGAGATTTGTTATCTGTTTGGATGAGATCATCCAAATTCAGTTTCAAAGCTAAAAATGGATCTTCTTCGGAGTCTGCTGTTGGGGTTTTGTTGGATAATTTCGGTTCTGTTGGAATTTTGTTAGGTTTGGATTCTGTTGAGGTTCTTGATGGTGTCACATAGTTTTTTGATTGGTTCAGCTTCAACTTTCTAACCTTTCCCATTTTAAATTAGTATGCTACAAGAAAATCACCTTTCTGAATTCTAATACTGAACGTAACTGTGGAAGACTCCTGCGTTTTCTTAATCTAATATGGAATTTGGAAATAAAATACTTTTTTCAAGAACATAAAAACTAACCCTGATATTCTTCTTATTTTCTCACACTTTGGCCTTATTCCCTGAAGAGATAAAACCACCTGTGACCTATAAAGGGTTGTTTCTGTGACCTATAATCTATGTTAAAGCTGTTTATGTGATTTTTCAATGGTAAATTCTAACTAAAAACTTCATTGCAATTGAGAAAGCATCACGATCTCAACTCTGCAGGTTGTTTAGCCACAGCTTTTTTCTATCATATTCAAATTACTAATAACAATTTCTACCGGAGGCTATTTTTCCCTGGGTTTGTTCACCCCGGTCTGCAGCTCTTCATAACCGAAGTTTCATCTACGTATTGGGTAGACATGGCCTTTGTTGAGGTCTACTAGAGACATTGACAAAACGTCAGGTATTAAAACCTGAAATCAGAGTTTACACAATTTGTAGGTCAACAACTATCACCTATAAGATTGTCATCTGTCAAACTAGTCCATGGTTCCTGTTTCATGCTGAGTGTATCTTCTGTATTCTGTAATGAAGCTACAACTCTAACTTAACTTTCTAACTACTGCTCAAAATATGTCCCAGATTATAAATAAATACAATTCAAACTCAATTTTCAACAGATTTCCAGAAAAACATCAAGAACTATCTAATATCTATGTATGAATTGAATTTAACATCGCTAAAGTAAAGGAAATGATGACTGACAATCGTCGTTTAAGTCTGAGAAAAATTTCTGGGTCTCACGAATCAATTCGTACTACTTTAAACGATTTTTCAGTCATAAAATGTGTTGCAACTCAACCAGCATTTTCTTTAAAAACCCAATCGCGTAAAAGTTGCTAAAGACATGTAAAAACGAATCAATTCCGACCTCACATTCATTAAACGCTAAATATGCAAACCAGTCAGCATTGCTTATAGGACTGAATCACTGAACTGTATATATAAATAGAATGCTAATACATTTGAACATTTTTACGCCTAATTGATTTCGCGCAGAGTCGTTTATACTCATGCGCAGTAGGAATTTATCAAAAATCAATAAGTGACATGTAAACAATCGTTCTAATATGAACTTGCCTTTATGGTCGGACGAAGCTTCGGTTCTATTCACTATAGACTAGAGGAGCCTGGCCAAATGCTCACGAATGACAAGCAACGACCATAGTAATTAGAGAGAGAGAAAAATTAAGTTTCATTTCTTCTTCCTCCTATAATTTTTCCAGTTTGTTTTCACGACTTACGGCCTCGAACTTTATTTTCACGACATTTTATGAAAAGCCATCAAAATAGCTGCTTTCAAAATGCAAATTCAATCATTAAACAAATCATCTTTTAATAATTTATAAAACGCTTTTCATTATTTTTTGGATATTTGGATAATGTTTAAACTGTAATATTGAATGAAGTATTTTAATATGTTCAAGTGAAATCTCAACTTTCCTAATAAAACAATGTAATGATCAAACATATCAAACAATAACACATCATATCATTAACGTGCAATCAATGAGACCATCTCGGTTTCCTCTTCTCGACAAAACTTCTGACGCCCTCTTTTCCATCTGCGATGCTCAAATTCTCAACCATCTGACCACCTCCCAATTCGTAGGCCTTCTTGATATCCATATCCACCTGCCTATAATAGAATTTCTTTCCCAACTCCACCACAGAACGACTCTTCAACTTGATCGCCTCACAGGTCCTTTTGACTTCCTTCTCAAGGTCCTCAGGGGGGCAGACTGTTGTAATCAAACCGCTGGATTTGGCTTCAGCAGCTGATATGGCTTCACCTGTCAGTAGCATTTTTAAGGCGGTTGTCCGATGTGCTTTTCTAGCAAGAGGAATTCCTGGAGTTGAGCAGAATAGACCAAAATTGACTCTAAAATCGTACCGAAATATATATTTTAGTATTCAGTCATAACAGTAATAGGATTTATCGATTTATATGAAAAATCAAATAACTTACAGCTCATAGAAACCTATGAAAATCCTACAGAATCACATTGTTGATGATTCAAAATGACCAAAACTCTAAACACTTCAAGTATGAAGAAAAGAAGAGTCGTAATTTCGAGTTTAAAGTCGTAATTTCGAGATTGAAGTCGTAATTTCGGAATTACGAAATTGAAATGGAAATTTCAAATTTAAAATCGTAATTCAGAGTTTCAAAGTCGTAATTTAGAGTTTCAAGGTCATAATTTAGAGTTTCAAGGTTATAATTTAGAGTTTCAAGGTCATAATTTAGAGTTTCAAGGTCATAATTTAGAATTTCAAGGTCGAAATTTCGAAATTGAAGTCAGATTTTCGAGTTTAAAGTCGTAATTTCGAAATAATGGAATTCAAGTCAAAATTTCGAATTCAAAGTTTCAATTTCGAGTTTAAAGTCGAAATTTCGAGAATAAAGTCGAAATTTCGAGAATAAAGTCGAATTTTCGAGACTAAAGTCGAATTCTCGAGACAAACGTCGAATTTTCGTGATTAATGTCAAATTTTCGAAACAGAAGTCAAAATTTCAAATTTTAAGTCGTAATTTCGAGTTTAATGGCGTAGTTTCGTAATTTTGAATTTAAAGGCGTAATTTTGAGTTTAAAGGCGTAATTTCGAGTTTAAAGGCGTAATTTCGAGTTTAAAGGCGTAATTTCGAGTTTAAAGGCGTAATTTCGAGTTTAAAGGCGTAATTTCGAGTTTAAAGGCGTTATTTCGTGTTTAAAGGCGTAATTTTGAATTCAAAGGCTTAGCTTCGAGTTTGAAGGCGTAATTTCGGTTTGAAAGTCGTAATATTTAATTTATAGTCGTAATTTCCAGTTTTTAGTTGAAACTTCGAGATTAAAGTTGAAACTTCGAGATTAAAGTCGAAATTTCGAGATTAAAGTCGAAATTTCGAGACTGAAGTTGGAATTTTTGTGTTTTAGGTCGTAATTTCGATTTAAAAGGCGTAATTTCGAGTTTAAAGGCGTAATTTCAAAGGCGTAATTTCGAGTTTAAAGGCGTAACTTCGAGTTTAAAGGCGTTTAAAGGCGAGTTTAAAGTCGTAATTTTTAATTTATAGTCGTAATTTCGAGTTTTTAGGTGAAACTTCGAGATTGAAATTGAAACCGAGATTAAAGTCGAAATTTCGAGAGTGAAGTTTAAATTTTTCAGTTTTAGGTCGTAATTTCGAGTTTCAAGGTCGTAACTTCGAGATTATGAAACAACCTAACATTCGATTATTCAAAGTACAAATCATGTAAAAACAATCATTATCGACATGCCTGAGGAAGCTATTGTATAGCGAAACACGTGTTGCAGGTTTGTAAACAATTCAGTGAAAATCTCGAGAGCCAATTCCATTACATATCTTACTGAATATTTCAAAAATAATAACCTACCCAGGTGTAGAAAATTTACTAATGTTGCTGCAAATGGCAATATCGCATTGAGCAACGAGTTGACATCCTGCTGCAGCTGCTAATCCATCAACTTGGGCTATAACTGGAACAGGGCTATCAATGATGCTGTACATTAGCTGTGATGCTAGTTTGAACACTTCCTCATGCTGAGATCGTCCAACTTCCGGAGTCTGAAAACAGGGAAATAGATGATGCTCTCTACGAGCAGATTTTTTTCGGGGACGAAAGGTTTTTGGCTCCCTACTTTTCTATTTTCATATAAAAGATATGGAAAAATTGTGAAGGAAATGAGAAAGCAATTAGAAAGTTACTCTGAGATACAAACTCGAAAAAAACCCACCCGAAACAACTACTCTCATGTGAATATTGAATGACACGAAAGATACGAATTCATTAACCTCTTTGCTGATGATACCTTAATTGCTTGTAGTGACGTCTGCCTAGATACGGCTATTCAAA
>WOGM01000031.1:0-20445 GCA_015342125.1 Leptinotarsa haldemani | reverse complement strand
ACGCTTGCTGCTTATTTAAAAAAATCCTAACCATCCTTACCAGTAAATTCTTCTTATTTAGACCATGAAATAAGATTCAGAACGGACGTACATAACCTAAATATTCGATGCAAATCAACGCTAACTCCACAAAGTCCCAGAACAGCTCTCTTTAAAGGTTTATTTTCTTATTATGTAACTTGGCTAATGAATAGGATTGCACCTGGTTATAAAGACTTACCTTTGAATTTAGTCAAGAAACACATTAAGAATAAAATTTTTGAGAAATCTCTTGCATTAAAAATGAATTAGAGCAGCTTCTTTAAAAAACTGATTCAAATAATTACATCAGTATCTCACACGTTTTGTGGTTGAGTGGAAGAACAATTCTCCTCTGCCGACGAGACTTAAACTCTGCCTTTTGGCTGACATTCTTTTCTCAATATTCTCTTTATATGTTGTATAGTCATATATAACCAGCCACAGTCTGTCGAATATTTCTGATATGTACCTTTCTTCGTGGAATCAAATGTGGCAACTCACTTGAACACAAATCCGTTTTGGCTGTGATTTACCATTAATGTTAACACCAATTCGTTGTAAAATATTTTTCATTGAACGTTGTGCCGATACACTATACCATTTACTCAAAAAATTGCTAGTGAATATCAACTCCTATAATGAATACATTTCATTTCACTGTGACAGATTACCGTGTTGCCACATATAACAATTTTATAGGTACTTGCCAAAGCCACATACAAATCATCCCAATCACGATTTCCTTTCCATAAAAGATGTAGAAATCACATAAAATTTTACACCCTCATATCTGCGAACTGCTAAAATTTGCGTCGTAGAAATATTAAATGTGAGAACTTCCCGCAGCACTTTGAAGACACAGGACCAAGAAAATTACTGGAAGTGTTTTCTCTCATTTCTTTATTGTACTCGTATTCTATACGATTCCTACTTGAAATATGACATGTCCTTTCCTCTAATGATTGTTTTAGTTCTTCAAATTCCGAAATCTTTTTTATTCAACCCAGACTCTGATTGAAGAAGTCGTGTATATAACAAACACAAATCGCGAAAGGAAGTAAAAATAAAAAGAAATGGGAATAACAATTAGCGGGTTTTAATGAGAGAAGGGGAATATGCGTCTCAAGCACATTACTTCAGTTTCGTTCACAGAGGACCGAAATAACAAATTGGTGTGGAGTGTTTTCGGTACGTACGAGGGTGAAAAGTCATAGTCTGAACTCCTCCACTGAATATCATTTAATTATTTTTCAAAATAGCACCGTGTTGATCTGTCCAGATCCCAATCCAGTATGTAAAACGATAAAAAAGTAGCATTCGTGCATATATTCGTCAACCGCAAGGATCCTGTTATGACTCAAAAAAAGAAAGACTTAAATGGCCTGCATCATTCTTAAGAAAATATATGACAGATATCTTACAGATATAGTATTTCGACTGAGTCGGATTTATATAGTATCGGGTGATTTTTTAAGAGGTATAGCATTTGATTTTCAAAGCAACACAAAAAAACTTGAAACAAACTGATGAAATATATATTGGAATCGATAGAATGATCAATATAATTTATTATTTGAAGATAATTTCATGCAAGTGTTGCCCGCGGCTCCGCTTTAGATGGCTCATGCGCAAGGTCCTATTTTAGCACCCTCTCTCTAACATACCGACCGGTATTCCACGTATAAATGCTTTAATACTGGCTTCCAGAGCGTCACTCGTTACTGGTTTATCCCTGTAGATATGAGCCTTAACATGACCCCACAAAAATAATCCAAAGGCGTTAAATCGCACGATCCAGGCGGCCAATTGACGGGCCCAAAACGTGAGATGAACTGTTCACCGAAGGCGGCTCTTAATTATGCTATTGTTTCGCGTGCCGTGTGGCATGTGGCACCGTCTTGTTGAAACCACTTGTCAGGCATGTCCAATTCGTCCATTTTAGACAACAAAAAGTCGTCAATCATCACACGGTAGCGCTCGCCATTCACAGTAAGAAGTACGGCCGGATGATGCCACCGACCCATAATCCACACCAAACAGTGACTTTTTCGGGAAGCATCGGTAGCTCTTGCAATGCTTGTTGCTGGTCCATTCCAGATACGGCAATTTTGCTTATTAACGTATCCATTCAACCAGAAATTAGCCTCGTCGCTGAACACAATTTTTCGATAAAAATGTGGATCTTCCTCCAACGTTGCCAGCGCCCGTTCACCAAATGTTAGGCGTTGTGAGAGGTCGTTTTGCTTCAATTCTTGCACCAGCTGTATCTTGCAAGGTTTTACACTCAAATCCTTTCGCAAAATTGTCCACGTAGTGGAGTTACAGAGGCGCAATTGCTGTGAACGGTGGCGAATCGACATTTCACGGTCATCACGAACACTGGCGAATACAGCCACAATATTTTCTTGGGTCCTCACTCAACGTATGCGTGTTGGTGGTTTAATGTCCAACAGTGTAAACTGGGATCGAAATTTAGTTGGGAACAGAACAGTAGTTCTGTTGCAAAATGAGTAAATGCTGTTAGGAATTAGTGGTATTTCGATAGTCGTCATCATTCCAACGGTGTCAAAACTATATTGTCTCCCAAAAATCCACAAGCCAGAAAAAGCAATGCGCCCCATCGATCGTTTCAGCTATTGGATCTCCTATCTACCAAATGGCAAAATGGCTCACTAAGGTATTTGAAACCTTGCGCCTATTGCGGAACCAGGTTTTATCATCAGAAACTACTTAGAGTTGATACAACATACAAAAATGTTCATTCTGCAAAAAAGGTGAGCTTTTAGTTTCCAAATGTAAAGAAAAATACAAAGTAAAATTATTTTGAGAATTTCCCCAATGAAGTAACAATCAAGAACACAGTTTGAAATATATTTTCTCTATTCATTTTCAAACGTACATATTGCTGGAAAGCTATTTCCTTTTCGACCGTGTAAATCACGGAGTCCGATTTCTAGCTCTTCGTTGATGGGAAAATCTAATTAGAACACCGTGCTTTGATTGGCGGAACAACATCCGGATATTACTTCCTTTCTGCCGCATTCAGTGCTGATTTCAATTTTTAATCTCGATCTCTGCTTTACTCTTAAGGAAACCGTTCTCGAAAGAAATATTGCCGTTTTAAATATGAATCCGTATAGTTTATGAATTATTGAGAAAGAAAGGTATTCTGAACAGTCGAACCTCGACATTTAGCTTACTAATCTCCGCAGGCATTTTGATATTTAATGTTAAGACGATGATATCACACCATGTTTCACACATTCATATGTTTCAATCCTGAATTGATATTTGTTGAAAGTTGACGGGTTTTATTTACGTTCAATTAATAACTGCTGTAATTATGTTCAAGACATTTGCACGCTAATCCGAAGAAACATAGTTTTTTGCTTTGAACAGGCTCAACTAACTTTTCTTTCCCCAACTCATGGACTACATAATTAATAAAAGAATAAAGCATTAAAACAAATGATTTATTTTAATTTTAATATATCGATTATACGTTTCTTTAACACCTCTACAAGTTTTCTATGAATTACTCGAGAAATATTATGGATGAATATCATTTTTATCATGTTGTTGAAATTCTCAAGTGGGATATCGATAACCGAATATCACTGTCCTATGGTAATATTTTGAGACCCATCAACTACCTTTGACTGTTGTTATTCATGACATCATTCCGAACAAGCTCAATTTTTACGAATTCATAGCAAGTTTGGAATAATTGGAATCATATTTTATAAACAAAAACATCTACAGCAACATGTAATATTGTACAAATACCAACATTTCCAACTATCCTTCAAATAATACAGATATGTAGTGAGGTCCCACAGGGTTCTATTTTGTGGCCAACATTTTTCCTCATCTATGTTAACGATATTGGTTGCAACTTTTGATCAGTTGCGATTTATATAAGTCAAGAAATAATTTGAACAATACTGGAACTCTTTCTGAATCAACAGAATATTTTTCGAAGGAATTCACTGATTGTTTCACTGCCAACGAATTGAGTTTTGAGCCAGTATTCACTGTACAAAAATATTGATGAAACGTCAGTTGTTTCAGATGAGGTTTACGCAAATCCTCTGTCAAATTTGTAGGCATTCACAAATTTAAATCTGAGTAGCGTTGTTTAGGCAATCCCAATGAGCAAACTTTTTCTCATCACAATGGCAAGAACTTAGTTTGCTTATTTTAATAACCTGATACAATACGAAATAGAATTTTGAGGTACATCAATTAGCCAATCTATTTTCATAAGCCTGGTATTCGATTTTGAGCCGATAAAATATCTGAATACTCTCATACAACATGAAAAATCTAAAAATTGTGGAAGTTGAAAATCACTAAACAATCTACCTCTGTCAAATAGTCAACCGAGATTGAGACTTATTTCTGTTTGCCTCATTTAACTTCTAAAGAGGAGTCAATATAATTTTTAAAGAAATTTTACTAGGCGACCTCGGTTGAAAGTTTTTTTACAAAAAAAAAAAATTTGAATGAAGAGTGAATGATTCCGTTCGTCGAAAATTGGCGCTTAAAATCCTTATTATAAAAAGTGCACTACTAGAGTTTCAATTAATGTCACCTTCTGTGACGATCTCTAAGAGACAATCTTATTTTGGCGACCGTCTGAATACTAATTTCCCTGGTGAAAATATTAAAACCTACTAAACCAGTTCGGTGTTTGAAGTCTAGTTATTCTACGTAGATGGATACTATAAAAGGTTTTCTATAACCTGATTTTTAGCGCATATGCACTGTTTGATATTGACTTTCATCTTCCGTAAGACTGTATTGATTTTTTGCTCGAATTCGCTTTTATAAATGGAATAATCCTTTGGGCCGCCTTATACCTGCAAATAAATGAACTTATTCCAACGAAACGACTTCCTGCTGGTGGAGTTAGATATTATTGTAGCTTGACTTTTGTTTATTTTAATGCAACGTACCGGAGTGACTGGAATACAGGAAAGTGCAGACATTATTTTTCCAAGCGTAACTTCCTTTGTTCCTAAGGCGAGTCTGTAATTGTTTTTTCTAATTTTACAGAAATTCCTTCGAATGGAAATGATCCATCTGGATAAAAATAAACTGTTTCATTACAAAAATACTCTGTTGATGTTTTATTTTATTTGGTCCAGCGTTTTGTGTTCTGCTATTGGTTGATTTAGTTTATTGTTGGTGATTATGCTTGCACTGACATATTTTTGTTATTCGCTTGAATTTTTCAGTAATAAACCAGCCAACGTAGATTGTCATTGTATCTAATTCAATCCATTGTTTGCATTGAATTTCAATTTATAGTCGATTGGAAGTATTTCATGGATAACTCCGATGTATGGCAAGATTTATGGCATACCAGGTATTCCAGATATTGACTTAAGAAGATACATTATTGAAAGTGATTTATAAATATTAGTAATTCAACATTGAAAACTATGTAATTGATATGGTATCACACATCTCTTGTTATCAATAGAAACAATGTACATGTGTTTAGTTCCCGCTAGAATAAATCCTTCCGATGTAGATATTTGATACTTTTTTATTCGAAAAAATCAGTTGTCTACTGTTGCTCATTGACATAAATCTCAAGATGATCCGAAAGCTTTATTTATACATATTTTGAGGTACCACTAATTTTTATTATCCATGTATAATCACTTGTAATTATAGAATAATTTTATGTCTTGATGACTTCTTAATTTTTTCTTCGTGATCAGTGTTAGCCTAATTATCTGACTAATTTATTGACTAATTTATTGAAATAATTCTCAGTTGATTCGGCAAAAAAGTCAGTAGTATACGGATGAATAGATCTAAGTTTGTTTGCTGAACCCTTGTTTGTACGAAGGTTGCCTTTTATATTTCGGGATGAGAGAACAAAAATAAATATTACTCATCGAAAATCACTTTATTGTTTTTCGATTGTCGAAACACTTTTGCCACTTTGATTAAGGTATCTCCAAAACATGAATTCTGAATGCAGCAACCGCTTCTTCAGGTGTCGAAAAACGTTGATCTCTCAGTTTGTTTTTTACGTGCGGAAATAAAAGGAAGCCATTCGGTGCCAAGTCAGGACTATACGGTGTATCAATCATCAAATCGATGTTTTGGGTGCTCAAAAATGCAGTTGTTTGAGCCGATGTGTGTGAGCTCGCATTGTCGTGTGAAGAGTGATCAGTCTTCGGCGGTTGGTTTTCCTGATTTCTTGGAAGACAACTGGCAAACAAATGGTTGTGTACCACTCAGAATTGACTATTCTACGTTATTCTAGTGGGACGGTTGCGGCATGTCCAGTTTTTCCGAAAAAACAGGCGACCATTTGCTTGGAAGTGCTTGTTTTACTTTCAAAGATTTTCCAGTGGCATGTAATGCCATTACTAAACTACTGAACTCCTTCTTGCTACGACTTGACATATTTCAAAATTTCATAAGTCTATTGCCTGTGAACATATTAATTCCTAATAAATTTGACCAAAAAGTTTTCGTGGAAAAAGATATAAATGTCTAAAATTATACAAACTAACTCAAATTAAATTCATCATAAATAAATGAAAAAAGTTAGTAGAAAATTTGTTTTCATTAAAAAAAACAATTGTTTTTAACTCCACTAGTAGAACCTTTGATTGTTGCGGGAGGTTATTACACCAAACTATACCCAATAGGGAATATAGCAGAAGCACTGAACGAGAGGAATATCACTTTTTATCGACCTTCTTTCAATATTTTCACCTCCCACAAAGATGGCCGATAAAACAGCCTTAGTTCTCTATTTTTTTTTACTGGACGACGTGAACTCGTATCTATATTCGTCTAGAATTTCTTCACTCGTACAGTGGAACAAAATACTACGAATTTTCAACACGAATTAATCGTTTTTGTTAACTCTTGACTGCCGCTCTTCAAAAAATTTACGTTTTCCGCTTCAATTGAAAGAAACAAAGTAAACTTGACTATGAGTAATGTCACTATTCATCGGATCGTGCCTCTGTTGAGCGATTCTTCGTTTCGGTAGATTAATTCCAATACACTTTGTTGATTCATCGTTTCGCTTGCCAATTGCACGTTCGAATGTATGGCTTAACTGTACACTTCCAAGCCGAGTGGCGGGATTTACAGTTTTGCGAATTTTACAACGATACTCTGCAGGAAATATACTGAACCTAAAGTATCACAGGTGACGGTTATTGCAGTTGAGCTCGAAACGTTCTGGCGTGTGTAAAAATAATAATATTGAACATGATAACATCCGTTTCGTGCTAAAGTCACATACCTGCTATGAGATACGAGCCTCCTTCTTGAGGGGAAAGGTGACTGGGTTATGAATCTCGTCCCGTAGAATTTAATAATCTATCTATGATTTTGTTTCGAATTCAAGAATCAATATGTACCAGTTGGTGACAGAAATTAGTCTGCTAACTGAGGTAGTATGTTAAAGACGATTCAGCATCGTTTACGAACTTTAGAAACGATAACGCCATACTTTTATTTTCTTTTTGTTCGATCAATCAATCAATTTATTAGTTAAAGAAGTGTTCAGTTACAATACAGGAGCCTACATTGTAACGTACTAACTTAGGTAACACGTCAGATGTGCTTAACAAACACAGACACCAGTCAACCTAACATTAAAATAAATTAAAACTAGACTGGAGTCAAAAAGGATTATTTGTAAACAAAAGAATAGTACATGTAAACAGAAAATTATGCACAAATTACAATGACTAGCATCATTATACTTAAAAACACGTTAAAAGCAGCTGTAAGCTAGGGGCAGATTTGATATTGTCGTCAAGAGCATTATAGAGCCTATCAGTAGGAATATTTTTCTTTAATATACTACCCTTCGCTATCTTTACACTTTTCCACTGTTCATAACAGTGTTTTAAGTAATTCTCTAAAAGTATGTTCGTAGTATCCGTAGTTTTTTCCTTCATAGCTTCCACTGCAACGAACCTGGTTTGTTGTTCGGGAATATAAAAAGTCACATGGAACTCGATCTGGTGAAAAGGGGAGGATGTTTCAACACAGGGATCTTATGCCTGGCCGAAAATAACTTACCATTCGTCTCGCAGAAACCCCCCCCCCCTTATTCTCTAGCCTCACCTCGTATTCCTATTCGCCGCCTATTGTGGCTAGATCTAATTCAAAGCTAGGGAATCGGAGAGAAACTTTTCTGTGGAAAACATTTCATATCTTGCTCTATACGATTTCATTTAATAATGAACTGTTTTTTATGCTTAGAAGACGCCTGACCTTCTTACAACTATCCGGCAAACACTGCAGCGTTATGGATAGGAGTATCTTCCTAAATGTTGTGGAAAGTTATTTATCGAAAAAGTTACCCATGCCGAGCCCTTGGCAGTTGAATGACTTGTCTATTTCGTTCAAGTCTTCGAACAGAGCAGCTACATGAGCTTACTGCTTTTTCTTTCCATTTTCCTATACTAGTTTTTACAGGTCCGTTCTTGGATGTCAGTATCTCTCATTCACATAAAACATGATGAGCTTACAACGAAGATTTCCGTTCTACAGACTTTTTTGTTCAAATGTACTCTACGTTTGGACAGAGTGTCCAGTGAATTCTCCTACTTAATTTTAGGAGTTCTTTTTCAATATTCGTTGCGCAATGTAAGATTGCATACACACCTGTCTGTATTACAGATGATTGACCAAGTGGGTATCTGTAATGTAAATTTCTGCCACACAGTATAATCCAGGTATCATTTCATTTCCTGATTTCGACTCTTGTTCCTGCTAATCATCTTCTCGAGATGACTGTTCCCCATCAACTCTTTGTGAATTTAACCATGAACCGTGTTCACAATATATTTCACATATCTTCAATATGTGATTTAAACATACTCCGATAGTCGGTGGGACTAGGAGGCTGAAGCTCTTGGATTTTGTGAGCTGGCTTACTGACTATTGATATGTTAGCAATTAACTTTACTTTTATTAGTGCTGAAGCAGTTGGAAGTACGGTTGGAAGAAAATCCATGTTTTATGTGCCGAAGCTTTTACTTTTTCATATTTTATTTCTAATACATATTCATTCCGACCGGAGGTCGTATACCCTTGAGATAAATATACCCAACTTGAACTGGAAAGTAGTACTCTTAAGTTACACGACGAGAATATATGTTCCCCATTTCCTGGGCAGTAAACAAAAGCTTTCCATTTCTTACGTGATGTGCTTTTTTCTCAATTTTGCATGCCAGCTCTTGATATTATTCGCTGCAGAATAGCACACGGCACGGTTATTGCAAATGCGAAAGGGAATTTATGTTCATTTTTGAACGTAGTTCTATAAATTAGTATAGTAGAAAATACGTGTTAGTAATTTTTATTGACACATCGAGTTAGAATACAAAAGAAGGTGTGTGTGAGCTATTGTGTTGGTTTCTGTTTTCTTTTAAAATTAATGTTTGAGCAGTGTCACTCATACTAGTTTAGTGTTGTGGAGGTTCACTTGAAGTATCCCAGGATACTTACATACATGCATGTTCAATTTTTCCATATATCGCCACAATCTTTGGTTCTTGAACATTTCAACAATATGTTCGAAACTTCAATATATCAATATATATAATCTTCAGAACTTTCTTCTCACCTTATTTTCCAGTTCCTGAAAATATAACCACACTTCAATTCATCGAAGTTTAACCTCTTTCCAATTCCTCTTGATTTCACTATACTTTCGAGTTCCTCAATGTGTCACCGCACTTTCCAGATCCTCACAAAGTTTCACTGCACTTTCTAGATCCTCCATATTCTTTCGCACTTTCCAGATCCTCAAAATTTCACCACACTTTTCAGTTCCTCAGAACTTCAACACACTTTTCAGTTAACCAAATTTTCTCTGTAATTTTCAGTTGTTCAAATATTCACAACACTTTCTCTTATAATTTAACCGCGCTTTCTTGGTAATTGAATTTTCATCATACTTCTCAGGTCCTTGAATTTTCGTCACACTTTCCAGGTCCTTGAATTTTCATCACACTTTCCAGGTAGGTACTTGAATTTTCATCACACTTGCTAGGTCCTTGAATGTTCATCACACTTTCCAGATCCTTGAATTTTCGTCATACTTTCCAAGTCCTTGAATTTTCATCACACTTTCCAGGTAGGTACTTGAATTTTCATCACACTTGCTATGTCCTTGAATGTTCATCACACTTTCCAAGTCTTTGAATATTCGTCACACTTTCCAGGTAGGTACTTGAATTTTCATTACACTTGCTAGGTCTTTGAATGTTCATCACACTTTCCAGGTCCTTGAATTTTCGTCACACTTTCCAGGTCCTTGAATTTTCATCACACTATCCAGATAGGTACTTGAATTTTCATCACACTTGCTATGTCCTTGAATGTTAATCACACTTTCCAGGTCCTTGAATGTTCGTCACACTTTCGAGGTCCTTAAATTTTCATCACACTTTCCAGGTAGGTACTTGAATTTTCATCACACTTGCTAGGTCTTTGAATGTTCATCACACTTTCCAAGTCCTTGAATTTTCATCACACTTTCCAGGTAGGTACTTGAATTTTCATCACACTTGCCAGGTCCTTCCTTGAATGTTCATCACTTTCCGTTAAATTTCATCACACTTTCCAGGTCCTTGAACTTTCATCACACTTTCCAGGTCCTTAAATTTTCATCACACTTTCCAGGTCCTTGAATTTTTATTACACTTTCCAGGTAGGTACTTGAATTTTCGTCACACTTTCAGAGTCCTTACATTTTCTTCACACTTTCCAGGTCCTTGAATTTTCATCACACTTTCCAGGTCCTTGAATATTCATCATACTTTCCATCCAAAAATTTTAAATTCTCATATCTTAGCTCAAACTAAGAAAATACTGAACTTGAATTTTCATCACACTTTCCAGGTCCTTTAAATTTCATCACACTATCCAGGTCCGCAAATTCTTTCACACTTTGTTGATCCTCAAATATTCTCCGCATTTTCCTGATCCTTGAGATTTCACCACACTTTTCATTTCCTCAAATTGTCATCACATTTTCAAGTTCCTCCAAAGACACCTTCAAATTTTTTAAAATGACCACTTTAGTAGTAACTAACAGATAGTTAGATAGTAACTAATAAATAACAGATAGGTATTTCTTCATTGAAACATAACCAAATTATTTCATGATTATCTCTGTTTTCATGAAAGTTTCATAATTACACAGACTTTCCATTCAAACTTCTGATAACTATAAGTTCAACAAGAACTTCGTAAAACATTAAAACAATTCCTATGTACCTACTACGCCCGGAGATTTGAACGAGGATTGTCGTACATTATTTTAATCTTCTTATTGGATTAATGTAGGATGGCATGTGTCATGTAATTTAACGAGGAGATGGAGATTTCGTCGTAATTTGAATTCCCGTTTATGCAAATCCAAGCTCCGAACATGATCTACCCCTTTGGGGTGTTTGGGGTTTATAGCGTCACATTCGGATAGTATGGGAATTACTTAATTTACAAAGTGTCAGAATTGCTCAAGGCGATTTGGTCTCATCAAGGACGATTTTTGAAAGATTTTTGTTTTACAACCTATAGTTATCATCCTTTTCATCAATTCCATTTTATTTTGTTTTAAATAACAATTTTATAGCATTACTACACTTAGCTTATAGTCTCTTTTTCATAAATAACGAATATTTGTCCTGTTTTTCCAGTAACAGAGTTCTTGTATTTTCCAGATTTGTCGTGATGACTCGACGTTTAGTTCATAACTGCGGCGATGGTGAACGATTAGACATAATTTATATTGTTACGTTTTTCCCCGTAGGTTGAGCAATAATTGAGTACATTGAATATCCAAACTAAACTTCGCGTACCTCACTGTAACGTCCACTTGACTGTCTCGATATGCTCGTGGCTTGTGTTTTTACATCGTAATCGAATGCCGTACAAATTTCGCCGAAGTTCCGTCTAAATCGGTAGCATTATTCTCACTGCTTCTAGAGCGGCAGGGAACATCGTGCATTCACGCTCTCTTTGTTTGGTTTATGGTTACCAGTGGCAGCCGACGTTTTTTTTTTCCGGGCATGATTTACAACAATATTAATTCTTTTTTTTTTTTGGTTGAACTTGTCTCTGTGAAATACTTGAGTCTTTTCGGAGGCGACTGCGTGCCTATTTCACTTCCTTTCATTATCCCAATATAGACCGATCCACAGTTGTAAAGGATCCGGAATACCCCTGGTGTTGTTGAAGGCTCTGTTCTTGACCAACTTTTGACCTGTTGGCCTGAAAAGCTTTCCCATTGACGAGCCTATCTGGGGTTACTTTGGCGTCATCTTTTCTGGGTAATATTGCTCATTTAAAATCGGCTTCTGCATACTCATTCTCTTAAAACTATTTTGCAAATGACTTGAGTTTTTTGGGAAGAGTCTCGAATTCATAGATGTGTCGGGCCCTCCGAACTAAAGTATTTATAAACCTCTTTTATTGTCGTAGCTGATTGTTTCGCCAAACAAAAAATGTTTAGTTAACAAAACGTTCGGTCGACTCGAATTATATCAGCAGAATATAATGCTAAGGTCCTGTTTAGAATACATATGCCCGCTCAAATTTCTTCATGTTTCTGACATGAACTATTTTATAAGAAGGTCATTGGGGTCATAAGTTAACAATTGCGTTAATAAAAATATTCTCTAGTTAAACGGTTCTGGAAGCATTTGACACACATGGAGCAACATTCAAGTTGGTAGTGAACTGCCAAAGGAGATGCTCCATTATAGCTCCATTATAGGAAACACAACTCGTTGTCTCTTATCTGAATTCTGGCTGCACTGGCCTGGAGAGTAATAATACTGCTGACTCACTTGTAAGGGAGGGCGCTGCAAACGGTTTCATGAAACCAGAATCTGTTACTTGCATCGCTTTAGCTTTTGGCAAACAAACACTGAATAATTGAACTTTAAAAAAGTTAGAATTTCTGGTTAAATATGTTACCAAACAATCATTAAATTACAGCACGAGTACCTTACGTATGGACTGTTGACAGTCCATGCCTTTTCTGTTTGAAAGATGACGAAACAGCAGGTCGAATCAGGTTTTTAGTTTTCGACAGAGTTTCACTTTTGTCATTGGCCCCGAAACATCAGTCACCAAATGAACTAATCGGATTCGTTAAGAAGGTACACTTATGTGGTGGAGTTTGAATGGGTATAAGCCATAATGCAGTGGAGGGTGAAATATTCCCTCCTACTTTAGTCCTTCCTACGCAGTAGTTTCGACCCAGAGCCATTCTGATGGTCGCTTTGGATGTTGAAGCTCTCCAAACTTTTTCATCAGCCACTGAACCATATTTGTTGCAGTATGAAGATTCCTCTACTGAAGTTGCCTTTCTATACTTTCAAATAAGTGTTACCACATCCGTAGAGAAGCTTTTAGGGTAGTAGTGAAGAGTTAATTCGACGGGATGTTGTTAGTGATCTTATAGTGGTGGAACTGATCTATATTTATATCTCCTCAGGTGTTCGCTTCATCTTGAGAGTAATAATTCACCCATTTTCCCAACCCGGCCCGAACGTTCCCCACGTCGGAACTAATCAGGCAACAATAAATTCGCCCCGAACATATTGGGAATTGTGAACCGCTCCCACCCCGAGATAGTTGCGTTCTACCATCTCTTTCTCATACCGCCGCTAATAACTCACCCTCACGTCACGTCCGACAATAAGTTTCAGTCTTTCCACTTTCCATTCCTCTAATAGGAGTAGTTTCTCGCGTGACAACCACCTGGGCGAGGCGGTGGAGGCGGCAGTGTCGGCCGCCTCCGCCGTAACAAATGCTGGCGCACCCGTTTTTTGTTCAGAGCGTCGCGTAATGGACAGGTAAACACGGGAGGTTATCAACAGGGGCGCGGCACCCCGATTGCTATCGGGTTTCTGGAAACCGTCTCGGGAAAACTAATTTCAATTAGGGACGAGTTTATCCTGATATTTTTGAAGTAGCCGAGTTAATAACTCTTTTTTTCAAGGGGCGAGGCCCTAGATATCGATAATAAGTCATTGCTATTATTCTAGAACGGGTTGGCCTACAGATGATTTGAACACTCGGGATCGCCAAAGTTGGTATTAGATAACCGGAAGAGATAAGTGCTAGGGCCAGAGCCGGATTTGGAAGCCTGGAGGCCATAGGGCCCTTAAATATTTTTTATAAAAGTTTAATTTTACGTTTCTGGGCAAAAATCCACGCGTTCAATATATAGTGTCGTTTAAAAATTTCCATTCCAAGTAATTTCGTCAAATAATTTTTAAAATTTTGATCTCGAAAAAGCCAGAAGTTGTAAGGATGACTGGCCTGCAGGGTCAGCCCTTTTTCGGTTTTTTTGTACTTATTTCGTTTCTCTTCAACCCATAAGAACCGATTACAAATTAAAAAAAATGCATTACCACTCAAATGCGATATTTTTTATCTTTGTGCTCTTCCTAAATCCGGCACTGGCTAGGGAACAGGTTGTTTATTTGAAAATGTCGATGAATGTTTGGTATTCAGTTACATTTTCTTTTTAATTTTATAGCAATTTCATATTTCCAATTACTCAGTTGAATGAATGTAAACTTCTGTACTTAATGTATGAGCTTTTTTAATTCTGTAGCTTTTTTACTTTTTACACGCTTTATATTAGCTTCACCTGTATGTGTTTATGTATGTATGAATGTTTGCATGTATGTTTGTTAGTAACTCGGCATTTTAGCTTGATCTATTCGTGGGCAGATGGCGCTGTACGTAACTATCAATTATTTCTCGATCTATTTGCGGGCAGATGGCGCTGTACGTAATTATCAATTATTTCTTGATCTATTTGCGAGCAGATGGCGCTGTACGTAATCAAAAGATTGATTTGAAAAATAAAATTGTTCACTGAAAAAATATTTTTAGTCCATTAATATTTTGAATGAAACTTCAAATCAAAACATCAAGACTGAATTGTTTTTTTCAAATTATTACTTCAAATTTTCTGTTTACTTCGAAACAAATTTTACAACTGTACGCCCTCTGTTGGAGACTTACTGCATCTCAGTATTACTATTGAATTAAAGACCTCAAACTTTATTAAGGAGGAGGAATTTTACATTCGTGCGCCGTCTGTTAAATATTTATAATACTAATGACTAGAACTTGATAAAAAATATTTGTGACAATAAATCGGACTAAAAAGTGAAAAATAAATATAGTTTAAAAAACTAAAAAACATGCTTTCAAAGAACATCGAACTAAAAAGTAAAAATTTTTTTAAATAAGCTTAAAACAATAACGAACGAAAAATACTAGTATTATTGTGAAAAAGCGTGGACGCTTTTTGCCATATTTTTATATATCAAGCGCACGTCGCTTTTTTTCACAATAATGCTAGTACTTTTCGTTCATTATTATTTTAAGCTTATTTAAAAAAATATATTTAACTTTTAACAAAAGCGTGTGTTTCAGTTTTTTAAAACTATATTTATTATATTTGGATATAGTTTCCAGTGTCATTTTTTCCTTACACTTCTTAATTACACCCCTTCTGTGTCTAGTCCTTTTTTTTATCTCGAAAATGGCACGATCCTGGTCCCATGAGATGCCAGGTGGTGTCAGTTAACCCGTCTATCTGAAATTCCGGAATTCGTTCACGTTTTCTCGACGGAAATGAGGAGCTTAAAGTGTAGAACATCCTCTAATGGAAAAAGTGAAAATAATTGTTGGATGTCGCTGGCGGGCGATGCGAGGATCATGTTGATATTAGAATTTTTCGTAGTATGTGAGCTTTCTCCTCTTTGTTAGCGAGGTTGATGAGTCGACGAACTAAGCGTACACGGATCGATATCGAAAAAAAATCCGGATGGTTTTACGTGCATACAAATCATTGATTAACAATTATTTTGTGGCAATTTTTTCATACATAGCAATTAATAGCATAGAGCAATTAATAACGATTTATCGTTATAAAAGTTCAACTTCGCCTTTTGTTTCCAACTTACTCATATTTTTGTCCATACTTTTCATTAACTGTTGAACCTTATTAGTTGTTAACAATAAAGACGTTTATTTTAGCGATATCTTGAATTTATTGGAGCCTCTGGAGACACCCTATATTTATTCTATGAAAGAGAGGACATTGGCAGATCAAGACCTTCAGATGATGTGGTGGTGGTGTAGGTTTTTCCGGGTTTTCCTGCAGCTGAAAAAGCAAATGTATTTCTGAGTATTGGCCTCATCTGCGCGGTGTAGCCAAGTGCAAAGATGGGCAACACTTGGTTGCCGAAAACTGAAAGACAGAAAAAGGAACGGAGTTAACAACAGGAGCCTACCGCACATTTATGATTTTAGTTAGTAGACCTAGAATTCCTAGGATATCCTAACATTACCACGGAGGCAGCTACAAGCTACTGTGGATACGTTCCTGGCTATTAGCCTCATCAGCACTTGGCTACACCGCGCTGCTGATATCTTTTAGAGTTTTTGCGTGAAACAAATGTATGCGTCAGTTCTTCCAATGAAAGTCCTCTGAGAGTCCTCTGAGAAATTGAAAACTAGACCCTCAAAGGGACTTTTTTATTTATTCATAATGAGACCTGCCTACATTGGCAAACATTTCTCTCAAATTCCAGTTACGGACATAAATCCTCCACAAATCGCAAATACCCACCAAATCACTGGTCTCATGAGGAAGAAACGTCTTAAGATCCGATATATTTTATTAACCATCCAAAGTCCACACAAACTGAGTTTCTTATGGCGCTGCGGGCCAAACTGCCAAAGTTAGTCAAGCATAACGAACCTTGAGTACACTTTAAATTCCGCGCTAAGAGAATCGGGAAGTCGATTGTGTGTAAGATATTTATCAAGGAAGACGTTTTCGGGTCGACACGTTGGGGATTTAGTAGCGAAATGAGTCAAGGTAAATTGAAACAGGAGGGCTTTAACCGACCGAGGGCTAGTAAGCCCCGTTTCAAATTGCGTTTAGGCCTACTGGGATATGATAATAACAATGTTTTCTTCAAAGAAAAAATTGGAAAAGAAGATATTATCTTCAAAATGAACTCTCTGCAACAACGCAACGTTCGGTACACATGCACAGAAGTTTCAGTTTCATTCAGAAAGAATAAGCCCTTTCGAAACAAATGATTTCATATGAACATTGAATTTCACGAAAAGCACTCTACCTATTCAGTTTGTACATCGAAAACATTCGTTATGGAATCGTAGGCACGTAATAAATGAAAGAGTACTGATATGAAGTTTCTCTCTGCAAGGATATTCATAGTATCCTCCGCTTTTTTTTCACAGCTTCAACTGTATCAAACCTGATTCCTTTCAATGCTTCCTTCACTTTTGGAAGAATCAAAAAGTCACACGGAACTAGATTTGGTGAGTAGAGTGGATGATCTAACACAGGGATCCTATGCTTGGCCACATATAACTCAACAATATGTGCATCCACGACTCGTTCTTCCAGAACCTTGGTTGCTTTTTTCTGCACGAAAACTCATAAGGTGATCTTGATGGATGCGATTGCCTATTTTCTCGATGCGTTCGAAACTGAAGGACCTCCTGTAAGGGGATTATCTTTGATGTCTTCTCGTCTTTAGTTTCACTAAAAATTTCACGTGACACTTTGCTCAATTGGAACATCTAGCATTTTCCCGACGAGTGGCAGATACACTATCCGATACAAAAAAAGACTGTGCCCATCTGAGCAAGCTAGTGTTATCCAACCGGCTGGAATGTGAAGGGGAGATGTGTGACAACATATGGCCATACTTCGTGAAAACAACTTGAATTGATGTTTAGATAACAAAAAAGATTTCAATTTTTTGGGACAGTTTTCAGCGTTGTCAATATTTCTGTCAGGAAAGAGTTAGACAGCTGACTGATAACTTTTTAATCTAGGATGTCCATTTATTGTTCAAAGCACACACTGGCAAATAGATTTCAGCTCCAATATGAATACTTGGAAACTGCGTTCCATAAATACCTCAATGTTCATAATGTCAAGTGAATGAAACTTTAAAATTTTTCTCATTTTTGAAAAACTGAAACTGACTTGTTCTATTTACATTCTGCTCTCAATTCGTGCGTTTGTTAATAGTTGGAATGTTGTGCGATAATTTGTATTAATTTTTTCATAATGGCTCAGCTTTAGATTATCGGTGATTCTTTCGATGAAACCTTAATAAAATATGATTCTTTTCCTTATTTCTTGGTCCGTGACATATACTAGATGGTAAAACGATTGAAAGATTGAAGAGCACCTGCAGTCTTAACTCGAAGAATATCACAGAAGTTCAACTGATAACGAAAGAACAATTGGTCTTCTATAGCGCATTCAGTTCAAAGCATTTTTATGTTCAATAATCCCAACATTATTCGCAATATTATCGACATTTATTATCTATCATACATTATATCGTAGCTTCCTATTCTTTTCTAATTACATATACTCGATCTAAAGATACTGAAACCTTCTCAAAACATAGGAAATAGTGAAAATAATAATCTAGTTGCACTCTATACATATAATAAGCTTAACCTAGTTTCGGAACCACCATACTCACGATAACGGCGGTTTGTAGGTTAGGAATGTGTGCGAAGTATGCAATATAGTCTCTTCGATGGTGGCTATCAACCCGCATTTTAATGAAAATGTTTTTTCACGCTTCACCAATCGCCGCCGGCTGTGCAAAAAAACCAATGAAGCAGATTTCACCGAAGCAATAGAAACATCTAATCGTCATTAGAACGGTGAAATGAGTAATAGAGTAAAACAACAGTGAGAAAAGAAGTTGTTTTAATTGGTTGGAAGGACACGCGAAAAAATTTGATGCAATTGAAAGTATTTGTTGGATTAGATTAGAGGAATAAGGCTGTGTTAACGTCACCATATTTTATTGAAGTTGATGAAACTGTAACGTTGATGAGGGTTCAGAAAGATCTATAATTTATATTCTCAGCCGACAAAGAAAATAGGAAATGTGTTACTACAGCCGTCCTTCATAAATACACAAATTACTGATCGTAGTAATTAGCTATATTCAAAGGTTATCCTTTGTAATTTATTGATTCATATTGTCATTAATCATTTTATGACACTAAGAACGAAAAAGTTAGATACTGATCATCAAATCTAGCTGTTGGAGTACCGAAATATTTCTTACCGGACCAAATCATTAAAAGGGTGAATAAGATGTATAAAAAAAAAGTATTGGTAAATTATGTTTGGAAAACCTCATCAATAAAAATTTCATTTATCAAAATCAATTTTTCATTAAAAGATTTTTAGAAAATTTTCTTGGTGTTTGTCCAAAGCATTAAAGAACATATACGACATGTTTATGGTTTGAGGATATAGCACGACTTACACATTTTTCATCTCATCAATACGAAAAAACAGACTGCGAAATTCGCCAAAGAATTTTATGTTTCCGTGATAATGGTAAAATGAAATGTGGCGATTATATAAACTACTCAAAATGAATATGGAGACACATCCTTAAAATCCATTAAGTAAAAAAAATATGTATTATTTCATGATAAAAACTTTGGTGTGTACTCCATAATAATTCTTATCATGTTCCATTCGGTTGATGTTTACTTTTTTACTTCTTTTTGTACTTTTAGCTACAAAATCATTAATATGAAAAATTCTGTATTTAGTTTCACTTTACTTTAGTTCGTGATAGGTATTAATTTTTAAAATTGGGGTAGAAGGAGGACACGTAGGGTATACCTCAACAAAATTCAAGTTGCTAGAGTAGTGGCATTGATCGAAGTAGGGTATTCAAGGCGTCGTGTAGCCCAAATGCTTAATGTGAGTCATTCGCTACCAAATTTACGGCATAGTAAAAAGAGCCCCTTATCCCAATCGACAAAGGGCAACAACCAGCAGAGAATATCGTTTGTTACGGCTTTGCGCAATTAGGGGTCTCACCGATTCTGCTAGAACACAACAAAATGGCCTTATAGAAGCTACGGGAACGCGAATTTCGAACCAAATGATACGAAAGCGATTTCACGAAGTACAACTCCATGCAAGACACCTGCTAGAATCCCTAGATTAACTCCAACTCATCGAGGAAATCGAAGAAACTTTTGTCAAAAGCATCGTAATTGGGATTTAGAGCAGTGGGCCAATGTAATGTTTATATACAGATGAAAAAAAATTAATGTTATTCAGCAATGATTATTCAACAATGACGGACGTGTTAGGGTATGGAGATGTCTCGATGAACGCTATTTGGATGGCTGTGAGCAAGAAATTGTTCCATTTGGAGGTAGATCGATAATGCCACACGCCACGCGTAGCCATGGTCGTGAGAAATTTCCTACAGGAGCACAATATTAATGTCATGAGATGGCCACCTAATAGTCCGGATTTAAATCCCATCGAGCAGCTCTGGG
>WOGM01000030.1:0-20694 GCA_015342125.1 Leptinotarsa haldemani | reverse complement strand
AAACATGTAGCCAGGGAAAATTTCGGAAATGGTTTTGAAGATCCTCCCACTCAGCGGATCATTAATGCCAAACTTTGCGCGGCTTGAATTGTTCCCCAACATTTATCGGTAATTCACTCAACACTGAAATGAGTTTGTAGTCAGAAAATCCCAATGAAGACCTTACGGTGACTGTGTGAATTTCTGCATTGGTTGTTAGATAATAGATCCAGAAGACTAGCATATTCTCCATCAGGTTCAGGAATCTTGGTTGGCTCATTTATAATCTGACTAAGACCGCAGCTTATTGCAAAAGCCCCAGCTTTGCGACCTTGGTTGATTTATTTCAATTGATTCATAAAAAAAGTTATGTCAAATAAGAAATAACATAAAACATTTATTGTGAAAAAATACTATCAAAATTATGTTTCATTGATTTTGAAACTATATATGGTTAACTATATTTAGATTTCAAAATGATTTTTTTTTACCACTTATGTTATTTGATCGTGTGAAAAAATTGTGAACAAATGAAGTTACAACTAACATGGTTGCTTCAAGTTGAAATACTTCAAGTCTTAATACAACAGGAAGGTTTTTGAACCATTGATTACTCATATATCAAAATGAATTCAAAAGAGTTCACTTACCGTAGTATTAGAGTTTCCCACGGAAGGATTCGGTGACCGCTTGATTTTCTTTTTTGGTTGTTTATTTCCTGTATCACCTACAAAACTCATTGATGTAAAAAACTATATCTTTATGAACTATAAGTAGCCTGAGTGCATAAAAGGTCTTACCACAAAAACGAACTTTTGTTTTTATATATTAAATTTAATAATAAACTATTTTCGACATCAGTGTTGTTTACATTCTTGCCACTGAATTTTAATATACAAATGAAAACTCTTAAATAGTCAGCAGAAAACACTACTCTAGAGGCAAGGTATATTTGTGAACATTATGAGAGTTCACATATTTACAATAGTTCATCTATACTTTTATTTACATAGTAAACATTTTCCATGATCCCCCCATGAAAAAAAGAAATGAAAATGACAATATAATATATTTCAATTAAAAAGAGGCCAAATACATAGATGGAAAAACATAAATATTGAAGAATATTAAAAATATAGTGCAAAAAAATCAGACAAAAAAGTATGTACAACCATACCATAGGAAAAGTTCACAATTATTATAATCAACAATGTCATAAAAATAATGATCATTGAAATTGAAAAAAGACAAAAACATTTGAGTAGTACAATTATGAATTTATAAATTAAATATATACATTTCATATTACAAACATAAGTATTCTGATATGAGACATCTTTCATAATCTATATATATTTTTTGACAAATGAAGAACTGTTGATTTACTTGCCTCTAATCATAATAAACTGCCACTCCCAATTTCTTATAAGCTTGAAGTTTAATAAATTTCTTGTAGTGTTATAGTTGTTGAGAAAGCTCAGAAGAAATTAGAATTTTTAAAAAATTGCCTAGAGTGCAAACAATGTGGGTGGAAGCCAGCCCGAAGTGCTGACCAAATTTAAAATTCTGAAACCACACAGTACCATATATGATCAGTTTAACTGGTGTTCAGGAAACTACTATCACCGTTCAGAAAGATCTGTATAAGAATATTATTGAAGATGTATGTAATGTAAAAAATTTCAGTTAGTGGTGACAGTTATATCTACCAAAATTACACTTACAAAAATTAACTAGTTGCCAATATAAACCAATAAATGGTGAACACCAAAATTACATACTTTAATAAATGGAAATGATCAAATATGAAATGAAGTACAGCCGCCACACACATTGTCTGCATTAAAATGTAGCGCTTACATTATACAGTCACCCGAAATTGAAATAATCAACCATGAAAAATTTGTGGTAAGACCTTAGGTCTGTATGGCTGGTCCACTATGTTGGGGCACCACACATTTGTTATGCACTCAAGGCTAATACTATCATCAATTTGAACAAATAATATTTATTTGCTTAGAAATTATTTGTTCAAATGTGATGCATTAATACTACATTTTCAATTATCACTGGGATACATAACGCACTATAAAACCCTATTTGAACTGAAGAATGTGGCAGTAATGGCAAAAATTCTTCGTATGTGTAAATATAAATATAAGGAAAGAGCACCAGAACAACTGCATAACAACTGTTTTTATTTATTTTGCCATTTAGTATATATAAACTCACTGTAGTTCAGAAATTAAATAAATCTTGTTTTCCGAATTCAAAAATTGAAACCGTAATCTTTCATACAACTGAAAGTTCAACCTAGATTATGCATCACTTTGTAGAAATACTTGAGTTTTTCAAATCCACACTTTGAGATACTGTTACAATTGTTCTTATAGAATAATCACTATTTACAATTTTCTGTATAAATTATACATCATTAGTTCTCATGCTAATGAAAAAGTGGTGACGATAAAGTCAAATTTGCCACATACTCTTCTGATTTTCAGCAATAACAAATAACACCAAATATTCAGAACAAAAATAATAAATTACTGAGCAGCTTACGTAGTGCGAATGCAATTTTCTCAAATCAAAATACTATTGAATGCACATAAATATTTTTTTAAAATCAACAACTAAAACGAATTAAACACTTCTTGAAGCAGTTTTATATAAAATTGCACCCACAAATTTCAAGCTGTGTCCATCAAAAACAGAAACATAAAACTATGAAATAAAGTAAAAAAACAACATACTTTGTTGACAGCAAAACTGTCTGTCTAAGACAATAAATTAAAAGCATGGCACTTTACTAGCGATTTTTAACTATATAAGATCAGAATGGCGTTGTCAAAAATTAAAGGTCTTTCAATATAAATTAGAATAAGCATTTAAATTAGAACAGACGATTTAATTTTGAAACCAGCCTAGAACTATATGAAACTTCCAATAAAGTACCTCTCTTTAAGATATAAGTCAATATTAATGACCAATTTGAAAGCTAACCTGCTTCGCTGTCACTGGAATCACTCGAACTACTTGATAAGCTGCTACTACTACTGTCAGAGTCTGAACTACTTGAACTAGAAGACATTCGACCGGAGGGTCCCCCCGCACCAGTTGGATCTGATTTACTGGCTTCTTCTGTAACAGGTTAAGAAATGTTAAAACAACAGAAGTTTTTTTGTAGTTTATTTTCACTGTAGTAAATTTTTTCTAGACTACATTATCTTATTGCAGGAATAATAAAATAACAAGTATTGAATGTTAAATTTGTTTAAATACTTTTTGTGTACACCAGATCTAATCTGAACATTACCAAAGTATGTCTTCAAAAAGCCATGGATGAATTAAATAATTTCCTCAATACGAGTTCTACCATCAGCCTGTAAATTTAGATCAGGAACGAGAACTTCTCAACTCTCCAACTCCTGATCCAATAACTGAACCTACAAAAAAGGTTTGGTGGTGCAGCCAGGAAACGACTGAGTCATCTCCTCAAGAGCAAGGTACCTTGTGAAACCGCCTTGCATTAAATTCTTGAGCAGCGTTCGCAGAATCTGTTTCAGGTGGAGGAACAAACCTCCCTCGTGAGCAGATTAGCAAACGTTTGCATTCAAGTGATGATTCACCAAAACCAGAGGCAAAAAAGCCCTGCACGGCTGAATCTAAGGCATCGTCAGGTATAGCTGACGTGCAAAAACCCTTATATGGGAAGGTTGTCGCGGGTATTAAGGTGAGAATATTGCACCTTGACTACTCGACTACCTCATTAACGATGAAACAGCAGACCATACACTCTATACCTGCCCAGCTGGGGACAGAATCAGGTGGTTAGAATTCAGCAGAGCCCTACTCTTACCATCTAATCTGAAAGACCACTCACCACCCAAACTAATCGGCTTTATTAAGGAGCTGGGTTTATTTCATCGAGTGTGAATAGGTGTGAGCCACAATAAACCCTTGCGGTTTGCGGTCGAGGGTCGAATAGACCTACTCACTTTGGACCTAACCTAAACATCAGCCTTTTAATAATATATTGTTATGAAATTTTTGCTAAATGTCGACCTTCAAAGGCCTCTGAAAGGACGAATAGCAAGAAAAAGAACCTCACATATTCTACAACCCATAAAAACCTACTTTGTAATAATATATAGTTATATACCAATTTATTATTTCTGGTCTGTATTATCCAATTAGTTATTAAATTTTTTATGCTACACAATTTTGACAAAAATATAATAAGTTCTGAACTGCTTATTTGAAGATTGAATTCTTTTCTTATAAATTGGTTTCAAACTCATATATACTACACTTCTCTCATTATAAGATGAATCCAACCAAATTTTGCCTACATGGATGCAACTGGTTGAATAACTAGTTAGATACTTATTTTGTAAAACTGACAATTTTGAAATAAAATACGATTTAAACTTTCAGAAAGATAATAATGCTACCAATTAGAATGAAGAGTAAATAAATAATATACAAAATATGTGAGTTTTTGTTGACATGCTTCTTGTCAATTACTGTAGAATATAACGAATTTGTTATATACTGTGCACGTGACATTTTGGCAACTATATAACGTATTATTTTACTTAGCTGTTCTAATAATAGGTAGAGTAATTCCCAATTTAAAGTAAAAATTTATAATTACAATGAAAAATGTATTCAATATCAGTTGTGAATACTGTTTGTGTAAAATAAAAATTTTCAAACTGTAGAAGAAACTTCTCAATAAACAATGAACAGTCAAAAAGATAGTGATACATCATTAGTTACTATCTCTCATTGATTACCGAATGCAAGCTACCATCCAAATACGAGCTCCCACTGGCTAAATGCAAACCTGTTTTCAAATTATTTTTTTCACCAGCAAAAAAATATGATGACGTGTGTGTAATGATTTGCTGCTCCAAGTTTATAATTTGTGTTATTGATCTGTGTTATTTTGCTGTACAGACGACTACAGGATAAGCAATCATTGTCCTAGAGAAACTTTTGAACCCTATTATTTGATAGATGGAGGATTCACCAATTATTTCTTTTTTATTTATAACTTTTTTTGCCTATTGACAAAAGCATTTATTATTTTCATTATTGTTAGATAATTATATGAAGAGTCGATTTTATTCTCAACATTAGGAGTAAGTACTAAGCTACAAATAGTATCAATATAGATTTGGCGGAGATACAACTCATAGATCTTTAATAATTGATCTAGCTTTTCTTTTAAAAACCAATGAAATTTGTTGGAAAGCTTCTCTTCACAAAAATTCTAATTTAGGTTTTGTTTGGTTGAAACAGATAATAAATCTAAGCTGATTGAACTTGTTAAATGAGAATTTCTCATAAGAAAATGAAAAAAGAAGAAAATTCAATCATACATTTATTATCTTCGAGAATAATAAATACAATTCAGTTGACAATTTTAGAAATACACTGTATACAATAAAATACATTTGTAAAGAATGTAAAAAATTACATACTAATAACATAGTACATTAATGTTTCTTTCTGTTCTACTAAATAATATCGAGTGGTCAACAATCGATTCAGGTACATAATATGAAAAATCTGATAGCATATTAGCCTACTAAATTGAAAAAAAACTCGCAAGACAATTTTTGTACCCTGCTAATAAAATACCATACATGTTAATATAAACTACTAACCTTTTTTAGCGGCCTTTTTTGAATTTCCTATTTTGTCATTCACATCTATAAGTCTTTTCTCTAGCTCCTGCTTTTTTTCGGCTATTTGTTCATCCTTGGATTTTCCAGTAACCTTTTTATCTGGAATACATAATTTTTATTCATGAAATACCCGTTATATAAAAGTATTAATAATAATGAAATATTAAGCACTTAGAAATACTGAAACATTTCATGGAAACCAAAAGCAAAAAAACTCCAAAAATTAAAAGCAGTTAGTCTTAATTCTTAGGGAAAGTTATTGAAATTCCTAATTATTGAAAATTTGAATCAACAAATGAAAAATTTTGAAATACTCTTTAGATCTAAATATGTCTTGACGACTGTAGGCGGTCTAAATATAGTTACAGTTCAAATAGCAAATATTCAAATAGCAGATAGCATCAGGCTGTGTACAATATGTTTTATTTGATTGATTACCAAATGTATTACAAGTATCACGTAACAGAGACTTTTTATTTTGAAATTTTTGCAAATATATTGTATAGATCAGTTTCAGTAGTCTCAGTTATGTTGTCAAAGTATTATTCTTTGAAAACTTGATGAGTTGCCTTAAAGAGTCGTCTGTCTGTTAATAATTTTTTAGGGAAGTCTGAATCTCTAACATTCATATCCTACCTAATTGCGACATATAAAAAAAGCTTGCCTATTAAATGAGAAGTTAATATTTTCAAAGTAGCTTACTAATTTTTTCATGAAAATTAGTGATCATTTGACCCCTAGAATTCGTATCAACCAGGATTAGATAGAAATATCAAGTTTCACTCATTAGGAATAAATCATTATCAAATTGTTTATTACCTGTATATTAAATTGAAAGGAAAGAAAATTAAAAAAATAAATTAAAATTTTCAGGAAATTTACACTAAGCAAAGCCTATAAATTTATTATTTGACACACTTGTTCCCAAAAATTGGTAAAATTTTTCAATTATCAACATGTTGTGCTTACTAATATGCACAATACTATAGAAAAAGGAAGAGAGTAAGAAAGAAGTGGAAGATATAGAAAAATTTAATTATTTCAAAACATCAAGGACCGAATAGTATTCAGATATGATGAATAATTAATTCCAAATACTTCATTGAAATTCTAGAATAAAGAGGTTAATAAATCGTACATAAAAAAAACAAAGGAATATTGAAAATACTATATTCCCCATTAATTTTTAATAAACATTTATCAATTCCAAATCAATTCAAATTTTCACTTTGGAGTTCAACTATTCAAAATAATATATCAGAAACCAACTAGAAATTGATTTATACCTAATAAGTCGTTGGATAATGACTTTTCATCAGGAATAGAAGCAACTCCAATATTTATAATGCTGTACGCAAAATAAATTTGACTCTTGAAAACGTGGCGAAGTTTTTGAACATAAACAAATTCAAACTGAATACCACTAAAACGAAAGCTATTATTTGACAACCAAATATAAATATAACTTAATTGATAACTGATATCAACTCCATTAATTTTGAGATCTAAGGCGAAACTATTGAAATTGTGGAAGAATTCAAATACCTGGGCTTCATTGTTGATAATACTTTGAACTTGAAAAAAACACTTCTAGTATATGTGTAATAAAATTTCTAAAAAAATGTTTTTCTTTACTAGAATTAGTAGACAACTAACATTCCAATCTAATTTGACTGTTTATAAAACAATAATCCTACCACACTTTGATTACTGTGCTACTCTGATATCATTACTAGGCGGTAATTCTATTTCTACTCTACAAAAATTACAAAACAGAGGAATATGCTTGTTATTAAAATGCCATAAATATACTCCTATATCAATGATCAACATTTTGAATTGGATGACAGTAAAAGATAGGTACAATATTCTTCTATGATATTCATATTTAAAATACTCACTGGAAAAGCATCACATTACTTCAATGAATTGAAGAGTCGAGTGGATAAAGGAGGTAAGTAACATTTTGTCAAAAATCGACTTATCCCTATAGGTAAAACGGGTAAGTGATAATTTGTACGTCAAAAAGGAGGTATGTGCATATTTTCTAACACAAGTATATGAATGAAAGAGGTATCTAATGCACTTGTCCCTTTTATTCACTGATACTAGCAGACACCTCCTTTATCCATTAGGTGTTACAGCTTTACTCACACTTGTCTCCTTTATCCACTAAAATAACAGGTCAGTAGTTAAACATCGAACAGTGCAAGGGCGTTTTAATTTTGATTCGATAATAAAATCGCTTTTCTTTAATACCGATTACCTTGTTTTCGAGAAATAAATTGATTCTGCAGAAAGCAATAGAAATATTTAAATTAACTAAAAATTAGAGTGAAAAATATTGGTGAATTTACCAAAAATTCGTTAAAAAGCCTAGATAAAGAACAGCGTGATTTTACAGAACAAAAAGGTAAGTTTTTGAAAGTAGTGTACTTTATCTACGTGTAATAACTTGTATTTTATCACGGGAGTCAAAAATGTCTGGATATTATCAATATGAATATACCTTGAGCCATAAGTTTTTTACATTATTTTGTTTTGTTTCTTATAGCTGGCCTGTCGCATAAACCCCAAAGGCGAGAATTTTGCTTTTTTATTACAGACTATCTCACTGATTCCGAAAATGAACCTTATCAAGCAGACTCTGAAGATGATGAATTTATTTCTGATAACTTGTCTTACGACTCTTCGGATACAAATGAATGTCAAACACCAAAAATGGTAAAGACGTTAGAAATTTAAAATATAATCAATTTAATTCAAAGCGATGTGCCTGCAACTGAAAATAAAAATAAAGATCTAACACAGACAAAAAAGACAAAAGTGTTTTCCACTGGACGAAAAAACAACAAGAAAGAAACACAAAAAATATGTGGAAGAAAAATATTACAGCAATGGCAAAAGGTGACCAAAAAGGAAAAATAAAATCAAAGAAGACTGGAATTCAGAAACTCTTTGTGAAAATAACTGCAAGAAAAATTGAAGTGACAAATTCAAAGCGAAAAAAGATAAAACATATATACCAAATTTTACATGTTAGATGAGAATTCAAAACATATTACTTGTTATTACTTGTTTTATATTTGATAATGGGGTCAAACTCGAAACCGGTCGTATAAATAAAATTTATCAGTGGTATATATAGACAAAAGTGATCATGAATTACCATAAAGTAAACAAGTCATCAAACACATATGTTACTTTTCAAAAGTATCCCTTGTAAAGTGCCTTGAAGGCCCCTGAAAAATGCTGCTCGTCACAAGTCTGCCTCTTTAATATATAAAGTAATCAGTAATAATACAGAGGTGACATTATTCAAAAGAGCATTCTATTCTTTGTATCAAATTGTCAAAAAAAAAGGTAGAATATCTTCAAAAAGGCATTAAAGAAGGTTTGCATGCACCCAAGAAAAGAGGTAAACATTATAATCGGCCTCATAAGATACCAGATGATATATGTGACAATATGTGATGCAACATATCAGATCATTTCCAGCAACAAAGTCTCACTATTCAAGAAACAAAAATTCCAAAAAAAAATAACTTTCTTCCTTTATTATTTCAAAGATGTACAAATTGTACCAAGAAAAGTGTTTGAAAGAAGATAAAGATCCTCGTTTTAAAATAAAATATTGTAATTTTGTGGACTGAATCGTGTGGAGGTCAAGTAAAAACTTTTAAATGATATGTTTATATTAGTACCTAATATTTAAGGGCACAGTCAAAATTATTGCCAATACATTTCCTGAAGTGAAAAAGTTTTACCTCGTCATGACGATTATCGAACTATTATAATAAGCCAATCAAGACATCACAGATATGCGTCAACACTTAAGGAAATTCTATGATTTAGCCTTTAAGTTAAATTTAGTTAATGGTAAAAAAAATACACTAAATGAAACCGTTCCATTTTGAGACGGATCAAAATGGATACGTGTCTGCAAATATGGATCATACTACCCATGTTTTTTTCTAATCTTATAAAGTTCATCTGGAAAACTTTTAATATGAATACCCCCTTTTCCAATTAAAGCTGATCTGTTTCGTATAAAATAATTAATGGATGAAAGAGGTAACTGCACTTTTTTTCAAAATTTGTTTTTTTTTGTAAATGTTATTAAATTCTAACTAATGTTGGGGAAAATGTTTCATCATAGCCCAAGAATGGGCAACGTTTCAACAAAAACATAAAATCATTAAACGAGTACAAACAAAAACGGTATTTACAAATCCAAATTGATTTTGCTCCATTTTAATATTTTGTCAGTTACCTCCTTCATCCACTCGACTCTTCAATTGTTTCTTAAACTGAACCCCAATAATCAATAGCATGCGCTGTTGCAACTATCGAAAGAAGTTAATGAATAGCAAAATATGTGTTGTGTTATCATAATTTATTACTGTTTAACTTTGAATAAATTTAAATATAAGATTAGGAACAATCATAATGATTTTCTATATATACCCATATACATTCGAAATAATTTACCAACATTAATTCTACAGACAAAAGCCATAATTATTCCAGGCAGATTTCAAATTGAATAGTTTATAAATTATGTCCAGAGTTGGCAATTTTCAGTTTGAATTCTAGTATTTGTCTCCATGTAATCAACATTTCATTGGTAATTTTATCGAAATACTTTTCGTCTCAAGGTAGTCTTGTATAGATTCTTCTCCCCTAAAAGTAGAAACAAAACAATTGTAATGATTTTCTAATCAATATACCTACCAAATTTCTGTTACAAATCAATGTTATAATATGTATCGAATAAGAATGATTGAAAAATCGCTATACTTACAAATCTCTTCCAATGCCAGACTGTTTGTATCCACCGAAAGGAGTTTGAGGGGCAGAACCAAAACAGTTAACCCTTGAAAGAAACATTAAAATATTTCAGTAGGTAGTAAGTTTCATATACATAATAAAACAAAAAGGCAGAAAAGAGGATTTTTATTTACGTAGAAAGATGATTTTATGTCTTTCACAAAATATTTAATTAAAAAATGATGAGACGTTTCCAAAAACCCTGTTTTTCATATTTCATATATAGGGAGAAAAAGATAACATATATTTATTTATTCCTGAGCTGAAAAGTCTCGGGCCTACCACATAGATGGCGCTAGTTTAATTGTATTCACCGCTTTTTCAGTTAGTATTAACCTTTAAGAGAAAGCTGTTGAAATTTCATAATATTCTAGTCATAAGTTTGTCAGTTTTTGTGCAAAGAGTGACATTGCTTTTGTTATTTTCATAAATATCAAAGATAATTTCGTGTTTTAATTTTACACTGCTCCTTGATGGGAAAAATACCGTTCAAGCGAAGCAATGGCTTGAAAAGTGTTATGTGTTATAAGGACTCCGCTTCATCAGAAACAACAATTAAACGTTGGTTTGCTGACTTCAAACGTGGTTGTAGAGACACCGATGATACAGAACGCAGTTGACGTCCACCAGAAAACATAAAAAAATCCACAATATTGTTTTGAATGATCGAAAAGTGAAGTTGCGTGAGTTAGCTGACATTGTAAATGTAAATGAGATCTATCAGGGGAAACATACAATGTTGGACACCGAAATTGCTAATTTGGGTGTTGGGCCATCAGCAGTTATTATAGGTTATCCAAAACACTGGCGGAAGGTTCACACATTTTCGTTGATAGGTACTTCACAACAATACCACTTCTTGAACACATGCTTGCTAAAAAAAAATTGTGTTGCCGGGAACAATAATGAAATCAAGAATACATGCAGCAGTTCATTTGACGGCCGAGAAAGTGATGTCGCGGTTGGGTAGGGGTTCTTCGGAAATACTTGTTCGAAATGATGGCAAAGTGAATGTAGTACATTGGTACGATATGAAATCTGTATTTCTCGCATCAATCGCTTTAGGAACTGAACCACAAGATAAATGCCAAGATGGTCCAAGAAAGAATCCCGATATCTCACCATAAAAAGGCTAAATATCGTGAGGGCATACAAAGTTGTATGGGAGGCATTGACCTCATTGATGGGATGATCAGCTATTACAGAATGAGTATTCGCACGAAAAAATGGACCGTAAAAACAATCATACATTCATTTGATTTGGGTATTGCCAACGCCTGGATTCAGTACCGAGATGATAGACAGCAACTTGGTGATAGTGCGAAAACAATCATGAAGTTTCTTGATTTCAAAGTTTTGGTGGCAAAATACCTTTTGGAAGACTCAACGGAAAATTATTCTGAAAGTAGACCAATTCCTCAACAAGTAACCATCAGATATGACCCTAGGGGTTCAACAAGAACATCAGTCGAAACGCCAACAACAGGTACCAAAAGAAAAATTGAGCATTTTCCAAATTTGGCTAGAGATCTCAAAAATTCAGCTCGCTGCAAAAATACAGGCTGCAAAGGAAAAACAATTTTTTTTGCGAATATTGTCATGTTTTCCTCTGTGTAAGAGCAGAGAAAAATTGTTTCAGAGACTATCACAGACGCTGACATTTTTGTCACTATGTCCTGTTGTCCATTATAATGGACGTTTGTATTTTTGTACTTGAGGATAAAATAAAATTTTTTGAAAAATAACGCCATTATTTTGATACTGAATGAGGCCTCAACTGCGAGCGTCGGGTCTCAGGAGGATAAAGCGTTATTGGAGCGTTTGAAGGCAAACTTGCAAAGAAACGACGGCATATGGCAGAGAAATAAATGTTGATTCGTCAAGACCGTGTCATAAATCAATCAAAACAATGGCAAAACTACGTTAATTGTACTTCGAATTACTCCCACATTCACTGTTATCGCCAGAATTCGTTCCCAGCGACTACTGTCTATATATTCGCATACCTCAAAAAAATGCACCGGTAAAAAATTTCGCTCGAATGAAGAGGTTATTGGTGAAACTGAAATTTATCACATACCTAATAACTGAAATATTAAATCAAATTTAACGAGAACTTGTGGCTCGTGAGATTTGTGTTATATGGAAAATAATTAATTTTCTGTGCTAATGTATAATTTTATGTGTCTAAATTTTTTAGATGCTGTGAATATTGTGATCGTTTTTCGTGTCACTTATATGGCTTTTTTCAATTGCGTGTGAAAATAGTCAGATTTTACTATATGATTATGACATCACTAACTTTAATTTCAGTCTAGTAGCTCTATTTTATGTCAAACAGTTCATTAAGATAGTTGCATCGCGTTTTTGTGAGCGCAGCTTGTAATGTGCTTTATTTCTTGCATATTGTCAACCACGTCACAACAGTGGGGACAGTAATTATTTATATTTTACTTTCACCCATTATAGTTGGCCAGGATTTATTTTATATTATGTAAACTAACAATATAGACCGAACAGTGATCTATCACAATCAAAGCTCGTCGAAGCTACTAAATAAATGGGAACATAATCAAAATCCTTAAAAAAATATTGGCTTAACAATCAGCCGAAATGACATCGTAATAATTGCCCGACTACAATAATTTGAATTTACCTCTAAAAATTACAATTAACACAAATATACGTCACAAAAACTTGACTCCTCAGTATCAAAGTTCCCCCAGGAGAGTGTCTCTTCTCTAAGGTATTCTGTGCATAGAGTGTTTGTTCCACTATCGGTGAGTGAGAAATTTCAAAAGTAACACTTGGTCGCAATATTTGTTTTTCATGATTTGTAATTAGAAAATTACTTCATTTTTAGAATGAACCCAGTGATTTCGGAAGCACATTTCGATGAATAATCGGAGTTAAAACAAATGATTAGCCAGGAGAAAGTCCGAAAACAGGTTTGAAGAACTTTTGATTTAACAGATGTATATTGTGAAACCACAAGTATAATGCTGAAAGAACTTTACTTTTGTCGGAACCTTTGATGTTTCTGTCTCACAGTTTTATTTTTTTAGGACTATTGCGCAACCATAAATTTCCTCCTACGAGTGGATTTGTCAGTGACATTTCATATACTGCTCAAGTGAATAATAGATATAAATGGCTCGACAATAAAACTAATTTCATCCGAACAAAGTTCGGAGAGTTTCAAAAGAATTAAAAGAGTTGATTTGCTACACAAATAGATGCCAGATGTAATTCAATGTCCGTAAGGGATACTAGTTGTTTTCTGACCTATATTTGCCTGCAGGTGGGCACCCTGTCCGTATCGAAACAAAATTCTGCTAGTTGGTTTTAGCTAGGATGCCCATGTAGCTTGATTCTTGTTCTCTGAGAAACATCGCACAAGAATTTTTTTTATGTAATTCAATACCCGGTATGACATTAGAGAGGGGAGTGGTTGATCTGACAGGTGTGCTACATTTGAATATAATAATAATTAAAATTTTCATGATATCATTATACCATTAATCAATAAAATAATTCTAGAAAATTGGGATGAGTGTAAGAGAGTTAGGAATCTCCAGTAACTATTGTATTACACTACGAATGACATATGAACTATTGTCAGTTTTCTCAACGACAGCTCTCACTACAGTGCATGTATCCCACGTTTGTCGTAAATTACGAGTATATTCAAATCTATTGCAACAACTTTATCAACCAATCAATTTCATGCAAGAATATTCGATATATGTTTTTTAAATAAATCTTCAATGGCGTTCAAAAAATAATTCGATGATTTCATATAAAAAAAATAACTTACGAAATCTTCTGATAATCGACTATTGTTGGAAATGAGTGTTGGCGCATTTTTTCTTTGGGTAATGACATCCAGAAAATGTGACACAAATATGAACAAAACAATTTAATTGAATTATTC
The DNA here is from genome assembly GCA_015342125.1 of Leptinotarsa haldemani. Classification (NCBI taxonomy): domain Eukaryota; kingdom Metazoa; phylum Arthropoda; class Insecta; order Coleoptera; family Chrysomelidae; genus Leptinotarsa; species Leptinotarsa haldemani. The sequence goes on along the minus strand of WOGM01000030.1, from coordinate 6,255 downwards.
ATTGAGCCTAGGATGAAAATGTATAATTTGTATAAGTAGAAATATTACATTTCCGCACACAATAAATGGACTTAATTGTTGAAAAACTTGTAGGTGGCATAATATTGCATACAGAAAATAACATGATAAAGAACTATCAACAAATGAATTAATCAAATCATCTAAAAAACAATTCGTTTAGGCCAGTCTCAACTTCCTAAACTGTAGGTTAATGGACTGACACCTATCAAAAAAAACACTACTCCCCTACCGCGAAGGTCGTTGGATTATATCCGGCAGATGTCGGTGCAGGATTTTTCATTGAAGTTATTCCTGCATATGCTGTTGGCGATACAACTGCCGCAATAGATTTTCAATTATTGATTCGATTTATAGTCTTTCAAGTATGCCCACTAACTATATGTGAAATGAATTCTGTTTTAAAATCTGTTTTTAAAATCTGTTTTTAAAATCTGTTTTTCCGTTAATTAGCTGTCACTCCCATACGAACGACAACTCTCAGAAGTTGAGAAACTTGTGCGAGCTAAGGACTAACGAGGTCATTCCTTTTAACATGTGATTCCTAACACGGTTGCAGAATCATCCCAGCTTCAACCAGATAAATCCTCTCGAGAAAAATATCTGGTCGAGGCAGGAATCGAACCCACGGTCTTCCGATCGTGAGTCGGGCGCACTACCACCGCGGCCAATTCCACAACAAATGCTCATATTACAATTATAATACTCATACTATAAATATTGAGGTAATTATCACGAAAGAAAAAAATTATATTTATAAATGTTGTAAATTCGGTATTTTTTCTTTTTTTTTTTATTTGTTTTCCATCATTCCAACAGTGGGTTTATAAACTTGATGAAAAAAATATCCGAACTCTCACCAACAACGATAACAAAATCCATTGGAAAATCCTTACAAGGATGATGAACATTGCTCTTTCATAATTTTTCTAACATTTTGCATCACCGAAAGTTGTGGGAAAAGATGACTGAAATGATTCTCTAACGAATCAATAAACTCAACAAAAGATGTATGGGGACACTGTAAATTTCCAATTATATTCTGGTTAGAATTTGCTCTGAAATGAGAAAAGTTGCAAAATTGATTCAACTTTTGCATTTGTCTAAAAACATATTTTTTGCGTTTGGAAGCTACCTAAGTTCTGAATGAGTGTACAGATTTTCAATAGTGAAGCAGACATAAATAGTGAATTGAGAGCTTTTTTTTTAATGAGGGCCACTTACATTTTGGAAAATTTTAGTAATGATATCCCTGTTTGGAGTGTTGAGTCAATTTTAGGTTGAAACTTATTACTTTTACAAACAAACTTGACGTGTTTTTATATTTTTGCGACGAGTTCTTTGTGTTTTGGTTTTATACTTCTCCAACTGTATTCAAGAAATGTGGGAAACTTCTGAAAAATTAATTAAACGAATTTTTTTTCCTGGCAGTAACTACTGCCTTCATTTCAAAGAGTTGGGAAAACTATTTTGTATTTATTCAAATTTGAAAATTATTTATGAATCTCCTAAAAAACAACAACAGGAATAGAACATCCTGAAAATTCAGTTCCAGATCGAAACATTTAAAATTTATTCGAAAAAATCCACAATATCCACCAACGTTCGAATAAAACGAAGGAATATATTACTGTAGCACAAATCACTATCTGAAGAAAATGATTTTCCTTTTTACTTACCAGACAGAACCAGCCTCGACTGATTGAGCAAAAACTAAAGCTGTATTAATATCTTTAGTTATTATCCCAGCTGCGAGTCCATAATAAGTATCATTTGCTCTTTCAATAACTTCTTCTAAAGTTTCAAATTTCAGAATTGATTGCACCGGCCCAAATATCTGTGAGATCATAATATTAGAGGTTTTACTATATCTAGTCATTCAAATATTCTAATTTCTTCGAGTACATTTTTGTAGGTTTAGCAGAGCTGATTTTATTCAATTATAGTCTTCACCTTCAACATCATTTGCTTAATAAAATGTTTAGTTTTTTATTAAACTATTAGTTACCAAGCGGTTTTGGGACGTTGTTACTAAGAGAAAGTAATGTAGCTCGGGTTAACTTTCTTTGAACTCAATCAGTGCTAACTTTTCAGAAATTCAACATGATTAAGATTTATTTCGGGAATTAGCCTACCTCTTCTCTCGCAATTGTCATATCATCAGTCACACTAGAGAATATTGTAGGTTCAACGAAAAATCCCTCATTGCCAATTCTGTTTCCGCCTGTTTCCAGTTTGGCTCCTTGTCTTTTACCCTCCTCAATCATAAACATGATTTTTTCAAATGAGGGTTTGTCAATCTGTAAAGTTAAATGATTTGAAAATAATTTACATTCACACGGTTATTATAGAAAGTATCCACAATATTTCAAAAACACACCAATAATGAATAGGAAAACTTCCAATGCAAGAATAGATAGAAGATAGAAACTCTTTGGCACAATGTTTATAATACAAGACAGGGGTAAACCAAGTCGGATGTATTGAAGTGCTGCATAGTTAAATTCAGTTTCTAGTAGGTTATACTTTACTTTACATAGTACCTACTAGCTTTTACCCGCGGCTTTGCTCGCATTTATGCCATTAAATAAGTGTCAGTACAATAGAAATGAATCAATATGAGAACTATATGACGTTAAAGAATAGAATAGAACTTTATTCGTCACTGAAGTTATTACAAAAAGGAGTACAGAATATATAACTTATTGGACTCGTCACAAAATATGATATAAATTTAGTATTTAGTCTACATATAAAAAATAAGCACGAGAAGAAGTATAAAAAACATAATACACACATATATGAAAATATACCTAATTACAACAAACAGTTCATGTCTCCAGAAATTTCTCTAACGAGTAGAATGCCCTGGATTCTAAATACTTGTACAGGGAGTTTTTGAAAATTCTCAGATCGGTCGATTATATATGTGCCAGTTTTGGCCAATGGTTAATCTTGAGTATGGTTGATGTAGGTTAACACATTTTCTTGTATCGTACTTGTGTAAACTGCTACTTTTAAGAATGGAATTCTTTTGTATTTTAATATTCAGAGTAATTTGAAATATATATATATAGTGAATACACTGTGGTACAAGATGTATTAGGCTTGACTCCAATCATGCTTCTGATGATTTTTTTTTTGGAATATAAATATCTGATTTGGGTGGCTTGAGCTACCCCAAAACATTAGGCCATAACTAAGTGTTGATTGAATTAACCCATAGTATACCAATTTCAGAGTTTCAGTTGATACAGTATTTTACAGTTGTCTTATTACAAAACAGATTTTACTTAGCTTGGTGATTGTTTCGTTTATATGATTTCCCCATGCCATTTTATTATCCAATATAACTCCCAGAAAGCGAACAACATCAATCTGCTCAATGCTACTATGATTTACTCTTATTGATAAACTAGAGTGCCATGCTATGAAGCATGTTTTTTCCAAATTCACCACTAGGCCATTGTAAGTACACCACTTATAGAATTCATTCGCTACAGTATTGGCTCTAAGTACCATATCATATATTGATTTTTCTGATATAAGAAAATTGGTATCGTCGGCATACATAATTATAATTTGCGCACTTGGACATGAGTTAATCATATCATTCATAAAAATGATGAAGAGTACTGGGGCCATTATAGAACCCTGTGGAACACCCATATTAATTGTTTTTTCTTTTGATTTATTATTATTCAATACTGCAATCTGTTTTCTATCTTTCAAATATGATGTAATCCAGTCATTCGCAACTCCTCGAACTCCTATTCGATATAATTTTTCTATCAAAGTATCATGACTTACAGTATCAAATGCTCTGCTTTAGTCGAACTATAGATCTATTGTGTTTTGTTTGTTGTTCAAATAGTTATAAATGTTTTCACAGAGTTCTGCTACTGCTGTTGATGTTGATGTATTTTGCCTAAATCCGTGTTGATAGTTCAACACTAAATTATGGTGTTGAATGTAAATACCATTTTTTTATTAAATACTAAATGAAGTGGTCATTGATTTGAATTCTACTTAATTAAAGTTTGGTTGAAGACTGTTTTTTACTTAATACGTACTTGAAATCATTCCAGTAACTATATTTGTACAAACATAATTTTAGTATTGATACGATCTGTAATGATACTAATAGAATTCTTAAAGTGACTACTTATATTCTATGAAAAATGAAGTAAGCTTACTTTATCGTTTTTTTTAATATAAGAGTTGCTTTCAAAACTGCACGTAAACTTCAACAAGTGTTGGGCAGTCCGAAAGACAAGCCGTTGGAAAAAAAGAAGTATGGGATTTACGAAATGAGCTGCGAGGATTCTGATAAATATTTTGGTCAAACCAAACGGCGATTACCTCGCTACAAGAAACATGTTTCGCATGTTTGGTTTCATAAACCGGAGAAATCTCGTTTTTCTCAACATGCCGTAGAGAACGGCTATAGAATAAGTGAGAAATATTTAAAACTTTCGAGACCAGTACATCGAAAGCTTGGAAATCGAAAAGTACGGAATGAGTCCTATGAATAGCGACATAGGTCCTATTTCGGACAGCCTTTTTTTTGGTCTTATACGTGATAATTCTAAATAAAAAACAGATGAATATTAGAGAGAGAAAAAAGTAGGGGATAGTCACTAACAAAGAGGAGAAATATAACAAGTTAGTTGTATTAAAAAACAGGTAGTTTAGCATAGGAACAATTTCATGTAGTACTAGGTAATACTAACCGATATAGTTAGGTACTACTAACGAGTAGTAGTAAGGCCACTAGCATATAAAAACAATAACATAATAGTAATATCTAGTCATAATGATCTCCTGTGGACGCTAACTTAAACGCACGTCAAGAGACCGTAATTTTTGTTCTGGTGTTGGGAATATGATATTTGTAATTGATTACATCTTTGGTCGTAATTCTCTGATGTTTATTCATTTTCGAAATCTAATCATCATTCCTTGAGTGGAACAACAAAATAGATAAAATAGCTCCAACAATCACATTGATTCAGTATTCGAAATGATTGATTGTTTTCTTTGTGCGACATGAAAATATAAATAGAAAGTGACATCTTTCAAATAACTCAGTTTATTACTCTCAAAGTAATACACAATAAACACAAATCTGAATCAAAATATAAACTATATAAACAATATATATCCATTTCTTTATTATTTACATCAGCAATACCACAGAAATTACGGCAAAACAACACGCGATATTGAAATACACATACAAAATATCAACTAAGATCCAGAGTAATCTCAATACCACAAATAAAAGTAAAATATGGAAATTGTGAAATATTTAAACAATTTATATTTGTTTTTTAATACATATGTCAAAAGAGGAACTCAAATTAATAAAAATAACATATATAATTGAGTTTATTGCACGACAACCATTGTCTTTACAAAATTACCTTGGTAATTATTTAACAAAAGATCAAGTTAAGAAACAACATTGAAATCACAACACATTTCTCACTAACATCTTTTATGAATGAAGACTAACTTGTTTCATTATCGTAATAATAGTTCCTCACCTATAAATAGGCATGTAGAATGTAGTTTTATCGAAAGTTGAGGACTAGTATCATTTTGGATGTACATGAAAGAATGGTGGATGAGAAACAGTTCTCGATTGAAGATCTCGATTGCACCGTAACCAACTATGTTATCACCGTAACTTAGCAATAGAGGTAGGAAGGTTAATATTGGCAGTGAATTTAGCGCAGAAGTTTCATTTATAGAAATATGCATCTCTGTATCTGTAGAGTAAAAAGGGTGAGTGAAGGCCCATTGTACATCGTCCCGAGGAGTTGTCCTCCTAGGTCATGGTCAATCCTGCCCTTTCCAGGAAGGTCACTGGGAGACATATCGGCAGGTGTAGGCCAAGACTCGCCGAACACACACTCTCTTATTGACGAGACTCTCATAGGACATGCCTGACAGTTTCATCTTCCTGTTCACACATCCTGCATAGAGTTATGTCCATCAACCTCATATCATTGAGGTGTTTCTTTAGTTGACCAGTCAGAAATCCTGTTAAGCGTAGAGTTTTACTTCGGCACCAGCTTCCCAGGGTCGCCCAGGGTGATCCTGGCAAGATTGCATCCTTTGATTCCATCCCATCTCTTTAGGGATTGAGCATGGGTGTAACGTTTGACTAGTTCTGCATTTGTCGAAGTCATTAGGCCGTAGGTGCCGCTGGGTCCTAAACTTCTTAGTCCA